>JAIPMN010028632.1:0-16483 GCA_020650975.1 Apostichopus californicus
GTTAAAACATGCAGATATGCCTTTACTGTAAAACAATGATGAACGTAGAGAACGTCATTGTTATTATGCATGTAACTAGTAAATCGCAAATAATGATACTAATAAAATACAGAGATTCTAACCTGCATTTCCACTATATGATCCAATTGATAGTCGATATTTGTCCGCATCGTCACTTATGCTGAAGGAGGAATAGAGGGCGTAATACGATGAACTGCTTGAATCTGTGAGGTCTATCCTGAGACTGTATTCTTTTTGGTTGGTAATTGCGTGTATGTAATCATTACCAAGCCAATGATCACCTCTAGGATCTTCAAATCCGGTCTTGTATTCAGCCCAGGTACGATAGAAATCAACGGCGGCGCTTGATCGTCGCTGAATGACCTATGAGTATAAAGAGAAATTTACATGTTACAGGAGTAAGTGAGAAATATGTAATGTGTTTTCCACACTTTTGCAGAACAAATGAATTCAGATACAAGACACTGAACTGTATCAAATGTTCTTGCAAAACTCACCGTCCATCCTCACACGTTACTTTCCATCTCACAGTAAACCTGAATGCCGCTTGGCCAACCATCAGGGTAAATGGTGTAAACTCCATCACTAGAACCATCAACGTAAAGCTCTTGGCAATCCTTTGGGACTGCCTCGCGGGTACAATTAACACCGTCTCCTTCGTAGCCATCTGTACAGTAACATCTACGAACACCATCTCTGACATCACAAGTCGCGTCATCACTACAGTGGTAACTCTCTTCTACCGTTAGTTGGTTATTGCTACAAACTGATCTTCTTGTACATCCTGAATTGACGTAAGACTCGCCGTTCTAAGTTTAATGGGAAATATTTAAATAGAACGTCGTGAAAAATTAAATCAGTTTTTCCTGAATTAACCATTGAGTCTCACCAGACTACCGGACAAATTCACCATTCTAAATAAGGAAAAAAAATATGATTAAAGTATGAATAAAAAGGACACAATCAATTTCATTCTGTTTCCGGTAAAAGAAACTGTTTGAAGAAACATTAAAACACAAATGATGGATTAAGTTATGTTTACCTGTGCATTACAGTAAATTTGTTATCATAAATGATTTGAAAATATGGGAACTTGCAATGAAATTTAGTATTACCAAACATTTCTTTCTTTTTGAAACTGCCAATCAAACATTGGTCAGTTGTAATTTCTGCTATTAATTATGAAAGTGGTTATCATTTCTGTATTGTCGAAAATTATTCACAAAACTTCAATTTTTTCATCCTCAATGTAAAGAATGAATGGAAAAGAACTAGTGACTATACTGACCATTAATACAGTCCCCTTGTCAGCAGCGAAACAGCTGCATTGGTTCTGAGGAATGCAATCTTCACCCTGAATCATGTAATCACCAACACAAACACATTTCTCTAGTTCTGTACGAGAGGTTGAAGAAATGCATGTGTCAGGGTCATCGCACGTCCTCTCACATGTCTCGTTGGAAAATGTCTGATTCGTTGGACACCACTCCAAATGAGATTCTAGGAAGGAAGATTGTAAGATCATTGTAAGAAGATCTACTAGTGAACTGATGCATTCTACTAAACTAATGTGTTAAATTAAAATTAATCTTGAAGCTATTGCCCTTTACCTGAGACTGCGTTGACGAAAAGTATCGATAGTTCAAACTGCACTGATTTGCTATGTTCTGGAATGACTTGGTAGACCATGCGATTCAATATTTAACAATATGGATGCCATAGAGTAGACATGTAGTTTGGGATCATTTTGACAAAAAAAAATGTGAAGAGGAAAATCCGGGTGGATAGCTTTTGTATCAAAAAGACGATTTCTGATGTGGCCAAACATAATGACTCCCGAAACACAAAGCATAAGTAAGCACCCCCCCCCCACCCACCCCACCAGCAGTGAGTAACTAATATTTTATTATAGGGAAGTATATTTGCATATTTGTTAGTTGATTGTTATTATTTATATATCTGAGTCACACCATGGCTAATTTTAAATTTGACTCACCTGCTGTTCCTCCGTAAGTTCCCACGCTTGAGAGTTGATATTGCCCCCATTCATCTGAGATACGAAAGTGGTCATATGTTACGTAATAAGACTGTCCTGCAGCATTCTCAAACTCCAATCTCAGTTGGTATATTTTTTGGTTCGTTAGAAAAGCTAGTTTCTCATTTCCAATCCAAAACTCACTGCCAAGAAAACCAAAGCCGTTTTTGAAGTCTTGCCAATTCCTATTAAAATTAACAGAATCCAGTCGTCGCCGCTGTAACACCTGCAGTAGATATCGTACCGGATTAGAAAGTTACTATCTCGAATTTGTCTCGGTATAATCAACAGCAAAAATGCTTTTATGAATATGATCGCTTATTAAAACAAGTACAATGTTTAAAGTTATAGCTTTATTTTATTTTGTGACAACATCCATTGTACCATTTGCATCTATTTGAATTGACTGTAACGTCAAACCCCTTAGTTCTGTAACCTAAGAATCCAACAAAAGTGCACGCGTAAGTTTCTGATCGGTGTATTATATAAATGTATTGAAAATGCCAAATCAACTATTGCTGTACCATACATGTTTCTGTTACGCTTACCTGAAGTCAACATTATTTAACGTGTTTAGAACAATAATATGATTGATAATAAACTACAAAACAGATGATGCGATGACATTCCCTGTAATGTGAAATGAAACACAGAAAGGCTTACCGTCCATCCACCGTTATTGAATTCATTATCACAGTAAGCTTCAAACGGTTCTTGGTATCCTTCTGGTTTGATGAGGTACACGCCAGATGTATTTTGGGTAGAAGAGCAGGTATTCAATACTTCCTTGCAATCTCTTGGGTATTCAGGTTGTTGAAAAACAAAGAATGAGGAACCTGTGTAAAGAACGAAGAACATTTTGATATCATGAAATTACAAAAAAAACTTGCTCAGAATGATTTGTTATTTACATTTATAAATCGCGTTCCACGTTATTCGTATCATGTGAATATTTCAGTATAAACATATCGATATCTAATAAGCAAAACCTTTTAATTTGGCTGTTTTGCTAAAAAAAAGTCTCATTTATGATAATAAAAAAGTTGAAAAATAAAATTATACTAAGGCAATAATGAGCGATATAAAAAGTTAAAAAGAAGAAAGTTTAAAGAATAGCAAACGGTTAAGTTCCAAGAATCACAATGGACACTTGACATAAAAAAAAAGTGTATTGAATTAAGTAAGCAACAAAAATGTGACCGTCAGCCATTTGTCAGTACTAATTGTTAAGGGTAACCGATTTTCAAAATAAGACTTTCATTAATTTGACCTACCTGATGATTGTTTCCCGACGCTTGCGACGACCTGTATTTTAAATAAAATAAATGTTACTCGAATTTAAAGGACAAATATCTACCTGTATCTATTGACATTAGTGAACATTACATTGGAGTTATATCAAATGAGTTACAGAATGATGCAAACTTGATCTGCTGGGGCAACATTCTTCCGCAATTCAAAAACAATTCAAACTTACTTCCATAAGTCACGGAATAGGTCTAATCTCATGGACTTAAGCTTTACTGCAGTTCAGCCCCTTCATTTACTCTTCCTTTCATTAAATAGATAAATCATGAGTGACTTTCAATCAGCTAAAATTAAGAAACAAACTTTGACCTGCAAACCTTTACAGGAAGACTGAATCACTTTGATGCATGATTGGCAACTAACTACCAGAACAAAGACCAGACAAAACGTAAACAAATTTCTTTTCTTTGTTCGTGCCATACATGTTGGACATATCTCTCCTCACAGTATAGGATGTATGTGTTACGTTTGTTATGGAGAAGATGTTTAAAGTATCACAGGTAACAGTATGTAACTATAATTGATTCTTTTTTGGATTTATTCTGATTGTGTGAGAGTTTTCAAAGAACATGAAGGGAAATGATCAGAGGTTGCCATTTTACACGTAACATTTAGAGTGTTTAAAACTTTAAGAAAGATCAGTGTCATTCAGCTCTCTGATGTATAGTGTTTTTTTTTCAATCAGCACTTGATTACTTTATATATAATATCATATTTCAGCAACATATCAAATATTAATGTAGAGTGGATTTCAAAGAACATTAAAACAAGGATTAACCTGTCTTTAAAGTAAATCTTCGGCAAATGGAAATAAATTTTGTACTCAGTTTTGTGATTTCAGGTAAACTGATTGTTTATAAAGCTATTATCAGTAAAGTTGCTTGGTAATTATTTACTGGCAATTGAGTACATTGCTTGACGCTAACAAAGTCAATTGAAAAATAACATGATCTTTCCCAAAACTAATCTACGAAGACAATTATTGAATAATGTTACCAGCAAGGCACAGAGTTATTTAATTGAGCTATTATTTAGCTGACAGCGGGTCACCTTTTTACAAAGAAATCATAAAAGTGAATCTACGAAGCTGCCATCTGAGAATAATTCTTCGAAAATAATAAATTGGGCAACCAGCACACTTGAAAACACTTTAAAAAAAACTTAATACACTCAACGTACAATATGCAAATGAGGTTACACAAGTACTAGATATTACTTGAATACGAAAATAACGTACATATGGTTGGAAACATATTCCACACTGTGTATTTAATACTATATTTGTAAGCAAATTGTAAAACATTTTTCTCGGTTTATATTTGATAGTGAATTAAATTGATTGGTCATTATACTGTACTGGAAAAAATATAACCGGAGACCCTGCCTCCAACAGGTTGATTTTAATGAACAAAACTCATTCCTTGGCAAAATATTGTATCTTAAACATGTGCTGCCTTTGCGATGGAAAAGATATTGTTATTACGGAGAATTCGAAATATTTCCTCATTTGTTCCAAGTAATCTCGATTTATACATTGCTTTGACAGTCCTCTGCGACAAGCCAAATTTGCTGGTAACTTCAAACAACATGAACTATTATTTTTGTTTATATGTTAACAGTAAACTTAACATATTTGTGTGATAACCTAGCTAAAGATATGATGCTTTGGTAAAAAAACATAATAATATCATAATTTTCTCTACTTGATGAAGTTTGAGATACACAATTAATTCTTTGGCTAAACTTTGTTTCTTGACAATGTTTTCTTTCTTTTTTCTATGAAAAGAAAATAGAAGAAGTCGAAACATTTCCTCCTTAGTTCCGAATAATCTCGAACGACTAATAGCATTCACAGTTGTCTAGAACAAGCCAAATTTGCTGGTAACTTGACACACAGTATGAAATATTTCGTATTTTGACAGTAATTGTGTGATAACCAGACCAGGGGAATAACGTTATAGTATTAAAAATATAATAATGAACATTTCTCGAGGCAGATGAGAGGAAATATCTGTTTGGTTCTTTTTCAATTTGACAGATGTAATCTCATTGTTGAGGCATATTAAGTCTTAACCACAACATCTTCAGTTTGTGTTAAAACTCTTGATGACGTTATTTGTTTTTTTAAAAAGTGGATTTCAAATGTATTTCTAATGGCATATTGTTGCGTGGCAGCTATTATAAATTTAAATATGGTATAGCATTTACATTCTAGCGTAGTGTAACAGCAGAATGCATTATGTCTATTTTATTTTGACGAAATACTTTTCCATAAGGTAACTTTTACTAAAAGAGTATTTCAAGAAGTAGATTTCAAATGAAACAAAAAAGATTTACATTTAAATGGTTGGGACAATTAAACGTATAACATATGTTTGAATATAAATATATGAACATTATACGTGTTTGTTAAAAGAAACTGACCAACAAAATATGATGAAATGAGGTTATGAAAACAGGAAAAATAGAAGAAATAACAAGTTTAGTTTTTCCTTCTCATCCAGTGGGAAATAAAATACCGACAATCGTTTCCTAAAATATCATAATTTTTTTGTTATTTGTAACCTGTGCTTTATGAAAATTGTACAAACAAAAACGTGGCAAAACTAAGTATATATATTTTTGTTATCGGGAAGTCGCAGTGAAGGAAATGACGTTGGAAGGGTTCGCGTGACGTTAAGAATTGATATAGAAATACTCTTTGAAGTTGATTTGTTTAGGTGTTCTTTTAAAAAATAAATGTCAGTGTCTGAATAAGGAACACGTCACTTCGTATACTAACTCAATAAAGCGAGCAAACTGTTTCACCTAAGTCAGAGAGAAACAGTGAATTCTTATGATCATCGTTACAGATTGTAGGGTGAATTTTAAAATGTGGAAAGTGAACATTTCAAAGTTTATATTCACACAAAGCATGATCAATAAATGAATCGTTTGTAATCTAGAACTAAGTAATTTACGCTCGGCTAAGTTATATATTTAGCATGTTCTTCAAATGATAAAAATTTCACTTAAGCCTTTACATCCCACCATCATTTATATAAACGATGTGAGTTTGAATTCGAAATTGATTATCTGTCTGTACGATCGGTTTCTGTCGGATCGACATGATCTATTTAAAGGTGTAAGAGGCATACCATTTAACTTGGCTGAGATATAGTAATAGTGTTCAAAATATCAAAAATGTGCTTTTACTCAAAATAATTAACATGATATAAAACATTCTCCTTGTGTAATTTAATAAGAAATATTCTATTCGAGTGAAACGAAAAAAAAATAGGGACAATTATCAAAACTGTCAACAACTATGAAATATTTTCTTGGCCGATTTACTTTTGCAAGACATTTTTAAATAAGTGATTTTTCCGAAACTTCTTCAATTAGAGTAGCTACATGTAAACAAAGTCGACAGTGTAACCACAGTCGACAAAGCCATTCTAAACGTCTTAATATCAAATCAAGTGAATACTACTTCCTTATGTACCTTGGTCAATTGTTTGGATTTTTGGCAGATTTATGTCAAATGAACCGTACAGATGTTTTCACCGAAGCAAAATTAATTCAAAATCTGAGACACACTGTACGTTCTGTGTATTGAGAATATCTATATAAATATGAAATCATAAAGCTTGGCAAGCGTTGTATATTTGTTTTATAATTTGGAAATTGTGTCGGGAGAAGCAGCAGAAAGGGAACTAAAGGGAACAGAAAGGGAAATAAAATTGCTTTTGTACAGATAAGAGTCACATTACGATGTAACATCAACTAAACAAGTATACAGAAATAAAAAAAATACAATACTTTCTATGATGAAATTAAATTTGTCTTAGCAAGACTGCGTCAATCAATTATTCACAAGGCAGTTACAAGTGTACTGTGAAATTGCGAAGTAAACTAAAGTTAACTTTTTGTCCTCTCCTAGTCACAAAAACTAATTCTATAGTTGCTCCAGAATTATGGGTTCAAGTTCAACGAGTCACATTGAAAGATGTCAAATTTTCTACAAGTTGTAGCTACACAATTAAACTTGCCTAAATTAAACTTTAAAATTGCTAAGAATTGTCATAGACAGGTAAAATATTTGTCAAACTAGTCTGCTATTGAATTCAAAATATATTAATGCAAAATGGTAAGACGTCCTTTGTTGAATAAAATCTTAGTACATATTTGAGATACACAATTCATGGAAATTAACTGAGGTATGTATAGTGATTGGAGGTTTAAATTAATCAGGAAATGCGCATTTATGCATTGCAAACGTTAACTTACTATTTGAAATCCTGATATTTAATTTTCTTAAAGGACCCGTTTGTGTGAAAAAGTGATTCAAATATTTCAGGTATCAATAGGATCAATGATTCAAATTATTGAGTTTCATGAATAAACTATTATATTTACTAGGATATAAGCTGTGAAGTCATTGCATTTACAAAATATGATGTAGGTAAGATAAGCATTGATAAAAAAAAACTATTCAATGCCATATACTGTTCCAAGCAGTGACGTTTTTAGACTTATTTCAAATTTGTTCACTTTTTTCTAATATAAGAACAAATTTAATATTCAACTTTATTCTTATTTAAGTTTTGAAAAATATAGTGAATGAATATAGATTGAGGACTTTAAGTTAGTTTGATTTAAACTGAGACTTTATTTTTACATTTGTTGGGTTTAATAGTATCGACCTAATTTTTTGGATTTTTTAATATTTGGAATAAGAGAGCACTACTTTTCAAGGAATTCACGTTTATTTCTAAAATTGTTTTCATCCGTTAGCACAAAAAAAGAAGGAAAAAGGCAAATATTTCTGTAGGACCTGCACATTTGGACAAGAACCGTTAATATAACTTATTTCGTTGCCGAGGGGATAAACATACATGTGAAATTCTAGTGTTACGAGAGTCTTAAGAAAGAATGATAGATTCTAATAACAGCAAGTGAATTGCTTCAAAATTGCCTTTGAAATGAAATTGAAGTTTAAGACGCTTACATTGTATGTTCCTTATTTTAATACGTAATATCAAATGATTATAACAAGTAACATGTACTTGTTTTTATAGAAGTTGTTAATTGATTCTATTTCTGACATACCGTGCACATTTCATATATCAGGTAATTACACATAACACGAATAAAACTTTGCCAGTATGTGTTGAAGACGTGGACATTTGAAAAGAAAGTGTTAATAATACATTAACTCTTGCCGAGGGGCTAAACATCCATGTGGAATTTGGAGATTACTAGAGATTCTTAAAAAAGAAGACTATAATTACAGTAAAGGAGAGTGCTGTTAATTGCATTTGAATTTAAAATGCAGTTTAAAATGTAGTGTATCCATCTTATTTTAATAACTAATATCAAAGTTTGTAACGAGTAACATGTACTTGTTTTTATAGAAGTTGTTAATTGATTCTATGTCAGACATACCGTGCACATTTCATATATCGGGTAATTACACATAACACGAATGAAACTTTGCCAGTATGTTTTGAAGACGTGGACATTTGAAAGGAAAGTGTTAATAATACATTAACTCTTGCCGAGGGGCTAAACATCCATGTGGAATTTGGAGATTACTAGAGATTCTTAAGAATGAAAGACTTTAATTACAGTAAAGGAGAGTGCTGTAAATTGCATTTGAATTTAAAATGCAGTTTAAAATGCAGTGTATCCATCTTATTTTAATAACTAATATCAAAGTTTGTAACGAGTAACATGTACTCGTTTTTATAGAGATTGTTGTTTAATTCTATATCAGAGAATTCATGTATACAGGCTGACGAAGATCCACAACAGGTGTTTTGTCTAGAAACAGTCAAGTAGTTGCAGCAGTATTTGATACGACCACAAGTTGAAAGCGTTTCCCTTTTACGAAGGACATATTAAATGAGTCGTACATGAAAACAACTTGATAGCTGTACACGTCAAAATTTAGAGAAAAAAAATAGTTAAAATATATGAGATAAAAAGCAAAGTTTTAAGACTTACCATTTCTGATCCAAGTGAATTCCATAACGTCAACACTGTCAAGAATCTTTGACAAACTTGTCTCCCTCGAAATTTAGCCATGATTGTAGCAAATCAATTCTAAAGAAGAAAAGTTTAGGAGAATGATCGTATCTGAAGCGTGAGATGGTAATGATATAGGAGCTTGGGGGTGACCATCCAATGACTGAAATGACAGGCATGCTACGGATGCTCATCCATTCCATTGTATGAAAAATATGAACTTTGTTACTGCGCATGATCTAATCGGAAAAGTCGATAAGACCATTGTAGGCGTCCGTTAACGAGGCGTGTCAAGTGACAATGGAAAAGAGGTATAACGTTCAAGTTGCTGTGCAACAAGTAGTGGAAAATTCCTGTAAAGGGTATTTAGTGAGTTTGTTCAATCCAAGTATAGAATCGGGTGTTTTCTTTCGCTGTTTTATTGTGTTATATTCTATTTGCTATTCACACCTTAGCAGTATAGCCAATATAAAAAGTTTAATTGCCCCTTCTTGCAGTTTACTTCATTTAACTTTATAAACTTAGTTTGAACTAATTTGTAATCTAACACCAATATACTTTCAGTCACCATATATTTTCCAACCTAGCCTTGCGCTAAACTATGATGAACAGGTCAATTTGGGTTTGGTACAAATACAATGACATATCCCTATCAATCTATGTATAATAAGGTTAATATCAGGTTAACATTAACGCTCAGGTTCTGTTTTTTTTTTCCTGCTTATCAGTAACTAAGGAGCCGATTCACACAGAGATTACAGTAACTTCTGCAAATTTGAAAGTTTTGTACCACAGTAACAACTGGATTGTGCTGATAAATCTGATACTTAGATAGCATGTTCTATTACGAATACCATATGAACTGAGGATATGTGTAATCCCACAACATGCATCAAACTGGATTTGTTGGGATTAAACATATCCCCAGTTCTTACTGTAATCCTAATAGCACATGCTACCGATTGCTAGCACGATCCAGTGTTTACTGTGGTGAGAAACTTATAGTAGAAAAAAATTATAGAAAAATAAGATTCATAGTAGTTTCTGTGTTCTCTGTGTGTATCGGGTGAACTAAGAGAAACACAATAATAAAGGGGCAACTTGAGAAATAGTTTAAATACACTTAAGATACTTAAAATCCTGTATTCATACAGCATTGCTCGTGCACTAATAAGCGTGTTGCAGAATAGAGGAAGCTAGTAGTTCCATGTAGGGTAATATTTATTATTAACTCATACACGAGAGTATGAGACCTCATAAACATCAGCCTGTTTTTGGTTACGTATTTCCTGTTGAGCTTGATGATTAATAATTGTAATATTTTTGTTGGAATAATTCCAAAGATTGATTCCAGGATAATTCCATGGTATAAAAATTGATTACGATGTTTCCTATTCTTCATTATTTAGGGAAAGGTGATGCTGTCCAGTATAAGATTTAACACAAGAATAGTGTCTAGTTAGTGTTCATATTGGACAATACTGTCCAATAGTGTCCATAGTGTCGATCCGAGTTGTCCATTTTCAGCTCCCAACAGTTGCGCTAACCAGTTTTTCATTCTACATTGTCTACGTATGTCTGGTCTTATAAGAATAAATTTACCTAAACTATTTCGTGATGAGGTAAATAAAAGTGATCCACCCGTTTTCTTCATTTCAAGTCTTCCGGACACACCACGTCGAGTCATGTCTCTTCCGTTCCCTCTATATTACATTCAATTTGTTTAATTGGAAATAATGAGTTCTCAACCAGTTCATGTATCATGTGATCTTGGATCACAAAAATCACATTAATGCAGGATTCCCGATGTAGTGGTGTGGTACAGTGAAAGGCAGGTTTTGTCTACATTATTTGGAATAATACCAAATAATACCAATGACAGCAATCCGACAATATAAACTATACTAAACGTCACAAGTTTAACTTTGAAAGAAAATTTTAGAGGGTTTTCATATATATCGCAAATAAAATAAATATGCAAAACAGCGTTACACCGAAGCATATATCCATACCATGTACATGTAATGAGAAAGGGAAATGTGAACTCTGGGCACTACGCAGATGCCTATTGGTCAAACTTATTGATTTTGCGACAAAACCCTCCAGCCTCCACCTTGATTCGAACCCGGGCCTCCCACCTTATATGCGGACAGCCCAATCATATATACTAAAACCTGATGTTCGGTAAAATGTGATATTTTGGTTTACATGACAATCAAATATTAATTTAAAACAACAATCAAAACAAAATACTAACATTTTTTTGGAAATAATGTTTTAATCTAGGGGGAAAAGGATGAAAATATTCTATGTATAGATTCAACTAAACGATATGTATATTAAAATGGTTGGGTTTTCCAGATCACGAGATAATTGTCATAGATATATATGCTATCTTACCACATGATCCCCTAGTTCTTAAATTGAAAAACTATGCCAAAAATATACTCCGATGGTTGTAGATCTAGATAAAAGTTGAAAAAAAAATTGCCCCTAAATTTTGAAAAAGGACAATTATCTAATGTCACCTACAGTGGCGGAAACTGAATTACCCTGGATGGGGTATAGATGCATGTGAGCCAGACATTTATTTAAATTCTACCGGCGGTTCATTATGATTCATTATCTTTTTCGTGATATTTATTGTGCTTGGAGGTTATAAAAACCGCTCAGTTAGTTGTATCATATTTGGGTGGTAGAAAAATAGTCAGTTACTGGTATCTAGGGACTAAATTGTTCCAACAATTACTGGAAGAACAGGATTTGTAGTTTGGTCAGGTCACAATGAAATCACAAAGTTCAATCACAGCTCACTGATAACATGAGAATTACAGAGGAATTGAGGAGCTCCAACGGAAAGTAAAGATTTTATTAGATGAAGAAGACATTACATGAAAATACAAATAAAGTAGGCACAACGTATACACGACGTTAGGACACTTAGGAACATAACTACACTCTGCCCTACCGCATTTTAATATATCTTTACTCGATATAAAGACATCTCAAATAGGAATTGAAGATATCTCAAATAGAAATTTAAAATATATTAAATAGGAATTAAAGATGTCTCTAATTCATATTATAGATAATTTGAGTATGCATTAAATATATCTTCATTAGTAATGAAATATGACTTTCATTTCCAATTAATTATATCTTTAATCGCCTTGGCCTTGCCACTGGATAGAGTACTATGTTTCTGTAAAAATAAAGAGCTGAATTGACGAAAAAGGTAGGATGAAGGTGTATGAGACTCAATATTGAAAGTTATCATATAATTCAAAAAGAAAAAGATATAATACATATTTAATAATTATAACCATTGTAATAATTATAGAAGTTGTGCATGTGTATACACAATGCAATATCAATGCTCCATAGCTGTGAAACAAACAACCGTCATATATATGTTCGAGATATAGGTTCGAGGTTTCGAGTTTTTTATTCGCCCTCCGATATTGAGTTATAACTAATTGAGTTCATTTTTGACAAACCACTACGTATATGCATATACATGCTATGATATTTTCCCCGACGCATTGTTATTTGTCTAGCAATTGTGAATTTCCTTATCCAATAGTCTAATCTAATTTCATTGTAGGATATTCTGTCATTATGTACCAACAGAAACAAGACAAAATGAAGGCGGGTTAAAAACGTTAATTATGTTACAATTGAAAAAATCACTTGATTTGTTCTATGCCAATATGACGGAGTGGAGGGTGGGGTAAATTCTTAGGAAAAACGAAAAGTGGTTATACTTCGGCAAACGTGATTTTCACCGGTTGTCATTGTTTTAAATTTAATCAAGGACTTGAGGGGCCTATCTAGTACTATTGAAACAGTTTGGGATAGTCGCTTGTATAGGTGTTAGATAACCAGGTGCAAAGACATTGATATTGGAGCGAGTTAGAATACATCAGTTTGAACCTATCGAGAGAAAAAAAATGCCATACTCCGTGAGTGTTTATGAAGCCTTCAGTGCACATGAAACTAAACATATTTCATTTGATTTAAGTTATGGTAACTAGATGCTCTTCAATACCGTTTAACAAGGGAAAACAAAGAACAGTGTTGTTGGTCGAGAATTTCATCCAATTACGTACTCGTACATAAGGTTTCCAGTTCGTTTAAGCATTAAATACAATGTACTGCTGTTAAGCATCCGAGGATTGAATACCCGGTTCCGAGTACAGAAAATTCGATTCCGAGTATTTTCAATAACTTTTCGAGTACTTTGAGCTTTTTTAATGGAAACAACAATATACGAGAATGCTTATATAACTGCCCTACAATAGTCATTGCAAGCAGATGATATAACAGCTGGATAAGGCCACATTGTTTAGGAACTTGCTATTGTTCATCAATTCAGATGCTCAATATTATAAATAAGTTTCTGATATTAGGAATGTCAAAGCGGTAGTAAAGCAACTTCCTGGTATGTGCGGATGATTGCTAGACGGTAATATGATTCAATCATGCCACTGTTGTGTTGCATTATGTTAGCAACGTACCGTCACTTATGCAGTTCATTTTCGTAAACTTATTCACGTGATAATACTACGATATATAACCTATCACAACCTGCAAAAAAGAGACACATGAGTACACTTATTATTGTAGAGTAATACACTGGAATATTAAAACGAAACGAAAAGTGTGTTTTGACAAGACAGGCTGTAATGTCATAGTTTTTATTTATTTTTTCAGAAATATTTCTCTTCCTTAAATAATTTGTTTAACCGCAACTTTATGCGAAAGAGTATGAAAAGTGTTAAATCGAAAAGCTAAACAACGTCCTTTGCTTTAAGGTTTGTTTTGTCCATAGTTAACTGTCTCTAATCTAGACCGGTCGTATCTTCATCTCTGTGTATTGTAGGCTGCAGCCATAATCGATACCGGCCCAAAATATATTCTTTCCTTGCGCATTCTCGTTATATTCTCCGTAGACTCCGTTGAGATGAGCATCAGCACAAAGAACACAGTCGTCGTTGCCATCACGAAACATATTGCAGTAACGACAATTGGACATACAGTAATCCGTTGAATTATCACGTCGACAGTGATGGTCACCTCTGAACCACCAGGCTCCACGATGTCCCTCAGCACAGTCGTAGCTACTCCAGCCATCGTTGTCTCGGTCGTGTGAACTGAACTGTTGACTGTTGCTATAATGCATAGCATTGTAACCTTTAAAGAAAACACAAAAATAACGAACACTATAATACTTAAAAATAAGCCATCGATTGAGTTGTATATTGTACCACATATATGGATGTGACGTCATTATTGATCATCAACAAAATCAATTTATAGTCTTTTAGTCTTTAATGACTTAGGAGGTATCGACACAACATGGTGACAGTCTTAAAATGTATTAAGTGATGAATTAATGTACAGATAATGTATGTGGTAGACCGTTCGAAAATGACCTTTTAAGCATCAGAGTCCCTTTAATTAAAGTGGTTGTATTACAAATGATAAGCCTAAGGTCAGTTTCTAAGATGCAACATGTTTACAACATAGTAAAAATGTTCAAAGTACAAATTGTGTCGTATGTCATTCCGTGGGGAGGGGGTGGGCATGGAGTTATAACAGTGTTGTGTGTTATTATAGAACTAATTACAAAATAAATTCACATTCACATTTAGCCCCACAGTGAGGAGTATCGCACTTTCATTATCTATTCAGACGTAACGAAGCTTGTCAAATGTTCAAAGCCTGTTATGTTATAAATGCAATCCGATGGCTCAAACAATTATTTTGCAGTACTATCATCTATATAGTAAAAAATCAAACAATCACAAGGATGTATTTTTATTTTGCTAATATTTTGGCTTATTCGCAGTAACGAAGCTTATAAAAAGTTCAAACCAAAAGAAAGATGTCTGGTTCTTTGTTATTGTTTTGTTCAAGATGAAACATTAAAAGTAAGCAAGCTTTCATCCCATTTTCTAAAAGGATGCTACATAATATTGTTCATAATGTGAGAGGAAAAATCATTTCATAATCAGAGGAAAAAACACAAAAATCGCGATTTGCGCCACTGCAAGTATTAGCGAGTGTGTGCGACTTGCTCCAAAAATATGTCAAAGTCATATCGGCATTTGCTTTTTGGACGGATCAACACAACGTCGCAACCCTCATTTGTTCTTGTATATTGAGGATTATAAGCTTGTACTAAAACAAAGAAACGTAAAGAATGACAATGATCATTGTATGATCTCATATTCCCAAATAAGAAAAGAACAAACAAGGAGTACAAACTTGTATTTCCACTATATGATCCAACTGATAGTCGATAGTTATCCGCCTCGTAAGTGATACTAAAGGAGGAATAGAGGGCGAAATGCGGTGTATTTGTTGAGTCGATGAGTTCTATCCGGAGACTGTATGTTTCTTGATTGGTAATTGCGTGTATGTAATCATTACCGAGCCAGTGATCACGACTAGGATGTTCAAATCCGTTCTTGTATTCGTCCCAGGTACGGTAGAAATCAACAGGGGCGCTTGATCGTCGCTGAAGAAACTGCACGCATAGAGAGAAATCAGAGAGACAGGAGTTACAAATAATCTATATTACATCTGCAGCAAATGTACATAAATCAACTTAAGTGCATCTTTCTCAACTTTATGAACTGTTCGTAACAACTCACCGTCCATCCTCCTCCGTTACTTGTCAACTCACAGTAAGCCTGAATACCGTTCAACCAACCATCAGGGTAAATAGTGTAAACTCCGTCATTCCTGGTACCATCGACGTAAAGATCATAGCAATCCATTGGCAACCTCTCACACGTAACTCCGTCACCTTCGTAGCCATCTATACATTGACATATATTGACACCGTCTCTCGCATCACAAGTTGCGTCATCACTACAGCGGTTTAGGTCTTCTATAACGAGGTGGTTATTTCTACAAGTGAATCTCCCCGTACAGCTCGAATTGACGTAAGACTCGTCGTGCTAATTTGAAAACAGTACAAGACTTGTATTATTATAAAGCATATTGCCCCCATTCGTCTGAAATACGAAATTTGTCGTAAGTTATAAAGAAAGCTAGTCCTGCCGCATTCTCAAACTCCAGTCGCATTTGATAATGTTTTTG
>JAIPMN010028636.1:0-17170 GCA_020650975.1 Apostichopus californicus
TTGTTCCTTGCAGAAAGTACAGGAACCTAAGCATTCAATAAGGCTCAAGTTGATGTTTGTGTTTATGCATATGTGACACCTACCTTTGATAATTCACTATGTAGACACATACCCATTAAGTGACCTGTTGTTCTTGTTGCTTGGTCACAGGGTCAAACATGACAAATTTCTAATAATGACAAGTCCCATTGTACTGGAACTTGGTGTGAAATTGTTTGGTGATAATATGTACAATATAGGGAGTAAATAACCATATTGTGTTTGGTACTCATCATGAATACTAATGAGGTCACAATTTCAAAGTTAATGCTTCAAAAATATAGTTAGTCTCAGCAATTGGTCTAACTGCATTGAGACATTGCAGTTGTTGGCTGATGACAGGTAAATGATGTTTGGTATATTGATTATGTCTATTAATGAGTGGATGTGGCCTAATACTAATTTGCAAAACTAACATTGGGTGGCCCATTAACCCTATACAGTAATATGGCATATGTTCACCAAGGTATAATAGATATTTTAACTAAAGCTTGTTTCAACAGACTACTAATGAAGTCAAGAGTGTAAAGTAATGTGTTAGTTCACATACAATTTTTTCAAAGTCAGATCAATTTGCTATTCCTTGCAAAAACGCAAGTCGAGAAATTCTGAAAGTTTTGCTATCGCACAGGTTGTTACCCCGTTACTTCACCCTGAATTTTCTCGTTACATATTTGCTCACACCTCATAAACATCTTAATGTGCTTGCTAAGAACAGAAGTACATTTTTCATGAGTGTTTGTTCATTGAGCATGAAACATTGCCTTTGCTTTGGCCATAGCAAAACACATTGAAGACACAGTCATCCAATTCTTTCAATTAAATTATCTTTTCACCTTTTATAATACTAATGATAATACATAATTTTTATATAGCGCCAAACAAACTATGAAATAATTCTCGTAGCGCTTAACAAAATAATACGAATTATAACATATATGCTTTGGTGAAATGATACGTTTTTAGTGCTGATTTGAAACTGTTTGCAGTATTGCATATTTTTATATGTTCTGGAAGTGAGTTCCACAGGCACAGTGCACTGGATGTGAACGTTGTCAAGCCGTAAGTCTGTGTTTTTACTTACATTTATGGAAAAGCGTCTTTATACTGAATCTGTCGTGTTGCTTTGAAGTGTTTCGAATGATTTTTAAAGGTAGTCAGTATAGGCCCCAAATTATAGCACACTATAATTGCTAGAAGTTTTCCAAAAGTCCTTTCCTTGAGGACTTTACTTTCCAAATTGTTGTCAGACATTTTGAGGAACACACAAGGTGACTGAATGTCCCAGTGAGGAAAATTCCCTCGAAGGTTGTAATACAAACAGTTAAGAATTTTGACCAAAGGTAACCATACTTCAATATCTAGCATAGTTGTGGAAAATACAGCATACCTCTAATGGTAACATGTATATTTATGTTTAAAATCGAGGTTTCCTAATGAGCTACTATCAAAAATTATAGTGTGTTCATATATGAGATGAACAGCTTAGTACAAACTACTAAGTATTCTTTAACCTCTTCTCTAATTTATGACAGAAGTAACTCTTTTAATGTTACTTTTTACATGTTTTTTTTTAGGGCAATCAGTCTTTCAGGTAAAAGCCATTTTCCTCCAATAAAAGAGAAATTACTTTACAATTGGTTTTCTATTTCATTCTTTGTTTGTCAAAGGTGTCAGAAATTGGATCTTGTACCTCATACCACATATCCATAACGCATAAGACTACTAATATTTACAGCTCCTTAAATACAAACATGCTATTCTGCTCCTCTGTACCTTTAAATGCTGTCTCTTGCAAGAAAATTATTACAGATATGCAGTTGCACATACTTATCCATCCCCATGCAAGTAAAGCATATACCTCCTGTGGGGGGGGGGGGGGTTGTTCCTATCACTATACTTTGACTTCACCTCTCATGGGATGCTAAGGAATATGCAGTACAATGTTACTATGATAAGGCTAAGCACATGCAGAGAAAGTAATCCGCGATAGTAACCACACCCCCACTCTTTGAATTGCATGCTCAAGTTTTCATAAGGGGTGTGATGTAGTATGCTAAGCACATCACTTGTCTGAGATACCCCACCACACCTCCCCAGCACACACCATCGTTGAAACGTGCAATTGAAACCGAACCAGGTGATTGAACATCGGCTGCTACGTAGTGCTTACGAGTATCCCTACGAACCGTGGAAACGTGTTGAATGTACAGCTGGATATGATGCTAACTTACAAATTCAGTGATGGTTGTCTAATATCACTCGGTGCCGTGTGGACTGAATTTTGACGGGTTGTTTTCTAGCAAACTTAATTTTTACGAATGTTTTCATTTGTGGTATGGATTTATCCAACGAAAATCTATATAAACCATTAACATCTGCTAAAATCGATCAAAGTATGTACACTGGCTTCTGAGTTGTTGCATTCCAGCGCATACGCTGTGTTCAATGTAGAGCTGTACATATGATGCTAACTTGTTAAAATTTCAAAGATGGCGGCCCAACATCACCCGCGAACGTCGGAGACATGTGAAATGAATTGGGATCGGCCGTTTTCAAGCAGACTGTGATAATTGACGGATGTGTCTGTGTGTGGAATGAAATTATCTAACTGTTTGTGAACATTTGGCGTTTGTTCCGGTATTTTAAGTCTTTTTTGAGCCGATTTCATGATCGGTCGCTGCGGCTTTTGCAGCCGTGACCTAAATATCACCTGTAATTTAGCGGCTTTCCTGTGAGTCATTCTGTTCGAATTTATTGCTAGTGGTAAGTCAGAACCTTTTTATCTTAGTTTTCATCTTGGTTTTCAGGTTCAGTATACATTTTAATGAGGTTTTAATGAAAACAACACACATTTATTTCTCGTGTCTCAGTGAACGATTACCGCCGAAATTCAAAATGTGTGACGTCACCAAAGCTTAATAAATTCCGCCGAACCTTGGGTCTGCTTCCCAACTGGTGTGCGTGTTCATCACAACTCGATTTCGCAGTTTACATAATGCATATACTTCTCCTGACAATATATAGGCTATAGTGTTTGTTGCTTTTGAGATTGTGTTAAAACCGAGAGATCTAACATCGCCATAGTTACATACAGGGTAACATATCCCGACGCAGACACGTAGCCATGCAAGGACAAGGGGCGGTGCCCTTGTCCCTACAATTGTTGGTGCCCCTTTCAAGTTGTTGGTGTCCCTCCAACTCAGAAGTCTAGGCTATATGGGCTCGTCTTGATGCTAAAGGACGTGTATAGCGACTTCGTTATTACCCATGAGAATCACTAAAAACATCGTCCTTACCACATCGCCACAGTTCTCATTATAGGAGAACTGAAGCCGAGAGTAGGAAGAGTATAGGCTTTATATCCTGGCTCTGCCTTAGGTAAAATTCCTGAACATGAATGTTTAATACGGTTATACAGCTCAGGCATCGTATGACATGGGTTGAGAATAAGGTCAGTTTAGAAATGTTAACGTGATATGGTGGTTCTTGTACTCAGGTTCTCTTTCAATTACTAACATTGTCTGATTATGGTGGGGGGGGGGGAAAGGCGAGGGGGGGGGCAAGAATATCAAAAGGAATGCATGAGACCCTGTGGTCTTTGAACCCGACTGCCAATCCCAGACAAAAAAATATAATTTTTGACGTGAAATTGTGCAACCTGTGGGCTATAAATTATGTCTATAATTAGGTCTACACGCAAGGTTATTATTATAACAATACTTCTAGTTTTTTATATGGGGTGAAAGGGGGGTGTCCCCCCCCCCCCCATCGATCCCGATTGTTCTTTGAGAAGCATTGCAAAGATCGCATACTCACAGCTTGGGGCTGAGGTCTGGTGCTGGAGAAAATACAATGATTTAATTATTAAATTAAATTATTAAAGGCAACTAATTAGGGTTGTAAATATTGAAGCTTTTAGTTGAGTCAATTACGTTGAGATTTTGTTGACGTGAGTAAACAATATAGGGCTTTATATCGTTTACGGAGACCTTAAAGTGCCGTCAAAATGTTAACATCTTCTGGTAAATTATAGAAGCAATTTTCAACAAAAGGACAAATTCCTTAACTATAATTAGTGAGGCATTCAACATTGTACTGCAGAATGACAAAATGATATCTTTATGAAATGTCATCAGTTAAACACTAATTTGCAGTGAAACGATAAATTCATGACTTATAATGATAAATCTGATCAATTCAGCATTGTGCAACAAATTGATAAATTACGCCCAGAGAGTCATCATTTCGCCATATTGAAGGAAACTGATTAATTGCAGTAAACTCGCAGAGAAAGATCTGAAGTTTTTGACGGCACCTTAATGTTTCCATAACATCGTGCACCTGCATCGTGTAGAATTATAATGATGAGAGTTCAGTTTACATATATAGTTTGGTTTCGTTCGTTATCAAAGGTTAATTTATATGTGGCAACCTGTACATCATGGTTGAATACACTTTTCTCATCAATTGCAGATCGGCTAAGTGCGATAGTTTTCTTATCTGAAGTGTAATGTTTGCCCATTGGTAGATGTATCACCCAATCATATTGCATGTGCGGTAGTGACGCATATTCAGATAAACTAAGACTCGCCCTTGTGACACTAGCAGCTATGTAAATGTATGTAAATGTATGTAAATGTATGTAAATGTATGTAAATGTATGTAAATGTGTGTAAATATATGTAAATGTTTGGAATTGTTTGTAAATGTATGTAAATGTATAAATGAATGTAAATGTATACATTCATATATGTAAATGTTTGTGAATGTTTGTAAATGTTTGTAAATGTATGTAAATGTATGTAAATGTATGTAAATGTATGTAAATGTATGTAATGTATGTAAATGTTTGTAAATGTTTGTAAATGTATGTAAATGTTTGTAAATACATGTAAATGTATGTAAGGTGCATAGTTGAATGTACTAAACAGAATGATCAAGTTACAGAACTTAGGGGGTCGAGAGTTAGGTCTGACCCCCAGGGATAATCTTTGTTATAATTAGCAATCAACTTCAGCCACCAGAGTATCCCTTTAACATGACTTAAACAGAGAAAGAAAACAAGGTTTGAAAGAAGAAACCAAACGATATTCATGTTTTTACTGTATTGCATTATTTCAAGCATTACGTGCATGGCTGTTGCATTATAAAATAGAATAATGTCAAATAAAGAAAAAAGAGGTAAGCAGTCGATGACATGATAATGAGAACTTTTTTTCATTCGAAAAAGCAACATAACAAGAGAAAATGATCTAAACTTTGAGATTTATGCAAGAGTTTGTTTTTCAATGTTCTTACGATTGGTATATGCAGGAGGAGGAGAAGGATCTTGTTGGAATGCGTTGCCAAATTATTGTTACCAGTTAACCACCTCACCCCACCAACCCCCCCCCCCCTTCCCCTCCCCACCATCGCCTAGATGAGATGGCACTGTATTGTTGTAATATACAATGATGTTACATGAAATAATACAAATCACATCAGCAGAGAACATCACAGGTACATGAAACAGGCTTAGGCCCTCATAACAGATCATGCAGTTAATTATACATATTTAAGAACACTGCTTATTAATTTCTGCGGATGTTTTGTGATAGTTTTGATTATTGCCCCCTCAATTCAAAGTCGCACGTCCCAACTGTCTTTCGAAGGTCATTTTAGCCGCCCACCCATACCCCCTCCCCTCGCCTCAAATTCAATCCTCTGCTGCTACCCGGTGGCTCCTGCTTGTAGTCCTATACATTTAACGTCAGAAACACACAGGCGAACATCATGGTCGTAAGGAAACCTCCATTTCAAGGCCATCATAGGGTCGAAGGATTAATTCTCCGGTCGGTGTTTCTTCATCCATCGCCTTTAAAGAGCGAAATTTCAGTTTCCTCAGGAGATAAGCAAGAACAACTTTTTCCTCCATCAGAGCAAACTTTTGACCTGAAGATAAAGTTGAAGAGAAATAAAATTGTCATAGAACCTCTTTATTATGACAGTATTTATCATAATTAAATTTAAAACTTTGTTTTTCCAAATTTCTATTTTTTCTGTTTGTATTCTTTATGTTTTAAGCTCCCACATATAGTGAAAACAACTAAATATGTAGTAAAAAAAATATTTAAAAAACATCGTTTTAGAATATAAGAAAAAATAAATGTTTTATGTAATGTAACCTAATTTAATTATAAAACAAAGAGCTGTAATAATTATTTATCTCTCTGTTCATATATTCAGTTCAGAATTCAAATTCAAATCTGAATTGCCTGAGCTGAACAGTCTAAAATTAGCTACCAAAAAGTTAACAAACTGATGAAAAAATTTATGACGGTCAACGTTACCGATACAATTCCGAGGGCCTGCAGAGAAAGGTACAAATGCAAACGGATCTCGCCCTTCTACATTCTCTGGCAAGAAATTATCAGGATTAAATTCATCTGCATCCGGGAAATAATCTGGGTCTCGACCAAGCCAATATATAGCAACAATAAGCAGCGTTCCTTTCGGGACTCGGTGACCACCTAAGAGAATGAAATGATGTTAAATGATGGCGGTTGGGAACTGGAGGAAAGGGCAAGAAAGTTTGATTCCCCTCTCCCGCCCCCTACCACTAAGCACAGAATCAACACCCTCTGGAGTCCTACATCACAGTATGCTTTCTTTCAAAATTAATAGAGTGTTGGATTGTCTTATCGTGAAGGCCTCCCTACATGTACGTGCCTTATATATGACTCGGCTCTCCCCTTTCCATCCCCTCGCATCACCTCCCACCTCTTTCCATCCCCTCCTACCTCCTTCCTTCCTCTCTCACTCCTCCCCTCCCATTCCCTTCCCTCCCACCCCTCCCATCACATCCCATCCTCTCGCACCACTCCCGTCCCCTGCCACCCCACCCCTCCCATCCCCATCCCCTTCCTCCCAATTCTTTTCATAAAATGTTGATAATTTATTCGTTCATTTCAGATCTGTTATATCATTGCCAAGAGACAGTAACCCTCAATGTGCAGAATACACTTCAATATCGCGTTTCCTTTTTGAGAAAGTGAAAATATGAAAATGACTTGAGCAAAGTTAACCCACGTTACCTAATCTCTCTCGATATATATCGAATGAGACAATCCATTTTTCGATATCGAACATAGTATGAGGGCGACAGTATACAAAACCAGCAACAACCTAAAGCAAACTTAGATTTTCAAAAAAAGGTTCCTATCGTATGGTACTGGTAACTTTTACGTAAACTTGGAAATAAGATGTCTTACTTAGGATGGCATCTTCCTCAAGTTGTCGTCCAATCAGAGGAACTGATGGGTACAGTCGTAGGGTCTCCTTGATGACGCAACCAAGATACAGTAACTTCTGGATGTCTTCACTGGTTACTTTTCTGTCGCGATCATCACCTAAAAAAATCGAACACAATAAAGATTCCGTATATAGGACAGCGGTTCGAAGCCCTCTTCTGACATTTTTTGGGTATTGAAAGTTGGATGGAAACATAATTTTGCTGAAATGATATACAAATTGAGTAAATAAAATTCGCAGTTAGAGTATTGCCTGTAGTTTTACCTATGTTTTCCTGTATATGCAGAGCTATTTCGGTATAGTATTCATGGTATCTAGCGTTACTTATTTCTCAGGGCCGCCTATTCCTAGAAATTTTGGATCCGCCATTACAGTGACAGGGCTATACAATCCGGTAAATTCATCTTCTCGTTCAGTTTAGCCTCCATTTCACCTTTTCAATACACATCTAACTGAACACAATATTAGATATACAGATACATCTCCAGGCACGCTGTCGATCCGGGGGCACTGAGAAAAATAATGAGAAATACACCTTAATAATCCCACGAATGTACCATGAATTTATGAAGATTTGAGGGAGATTGCGGGAGAGGATGGGAGGGGAGATGACGTCATTGTCCCCGGGCCCGACCTTGGATCTCGACCCCCCCCCCCTCATTAACAGTGTATGATCGTGCCGTACCAAAAACATCGTCTAACTCCTGATGAATCTTCTCCTGGACGTGAGGATGGCACCCTATCATGAAGAGGATCCACGTTAAAGAGGCAGAGGTGGTGTCATGACCCTGAAACAAAAAAACATTGGGAAATAAACAACTTTAAGGCTCTTAACGGGTTTGAGCGTTAACCGTTTGCGAAAGTAACTTTTCTGATGTAATAACATAAACTATTCTGCAAGATGTGATAATATGGTACAGATATGGTAATAAATGGTATCGTAATGCTTTATTACCATGGTTACGACAGTCCTCTCCAACCCTAGACTGCACTTCCCCGTGTTTAAGCAGTTGGAAAGTTTAAGGGGTGGGGGAGGGGAGGGGAATGTGACACGGAGAAGGTGGAAAGGGATATAGGGAATGGGAATGGGGGGGCGGGAAAAGGCAATGTAAAATGGTAAAGGAGAGAGGAAAGGAGAAAGAGGCAGGGGGTGAAAGGAAAGGGGAAAGAGAAAATGCGAAGGAGAAAGTGTTGGGATGGAACATGGAAAGAGTGGATTGGGAAGTTCTGGGGTATAGAGGGGATAAGAGTGAGAGGCTACATTTCTTACTTCAAACATGAATGTATCAACTTCTTCTCTGACGTCATCAAGAGTAAAGTTTTCATTCTCTTCATGTAGTTGTAGGAGTAGATCTAAGAAAGCCATCTTCCTCTTTCCTGTAGGTTTGTCGTTTGCAAAAGAATTAGAATCTAGTGTTTTCGTTCCATTTTGGTGAGACCGTTCCTTTATTCTGTCTTGAATAACCTATATCATAAATGATTAAAAAAAATTACCAAAAAAAAACAATAAATTTATATTGGAATATATTTTAGAAGGGATAATATTTTAATTGATGCATTAATTTTCTGAACAAACAGTTGTAAATAAATAAATATTTAATAGAGCATTTGCTTAATTAAAATTCATGACATCTCGAAAGGAACAGGAAAGTCTCACAATGATGTTAATTTTTTTAAATCATTTTCGAAATTAGGTATGACATCTTTTTCATGTTTTTCTTTCTTTTTATAGACTTTAAGCAATTTAACTTTTCATAATTTGACAAACAGCCAAACCGTTTTGAAATTTTCGGAATGTACTCACCTTTTTGGTCATACCATGTAATATCTTTAAGTTTCGTTGATGTCTTTTCCCATTAGGTAAGAGGTTATAAATAACATCTAACCAAAGCCAGGGATATTTCTGACGTTCTTGCAGGAGGTCACTCATCCTATATGCAAAAATCCGAAGAAGAAAATATTTTACATAATTTGTTGGTTGTAGTGAGTACATTATTTGTAAAACAATTATATTAAAAATGACCATTAATTGTATAGCCACACCAGGAGTCATATGCTACTCTTATAGGTAACCATGCTAGTCTACATGACATTAAAATATGTGTAAATATTAAATGTATGGTTCGGTGTTTTTTGGTTTGTTACTTTGATTGTTTACTCCTTGACTTGATAAGAAAGAGAATGAAAAAGACTCTTTTGAAATACCAAGGTCTTAATTCAGCAATAAGGGGAATGTCTGCATACATTAAATATAAACACATAACCTACTGACTGTAGACAACAGACCACACGACAATGTCATTAAAGGTATATTTCCAGTGGGCTGAAAAAAAATTGCTGGAAAAAAATTGTCTGCACTGCTTTAATGTAAAGACATGATTTTCGTCTCTCAAATATTGTAATATTTTGCATCTGGCAACAGTTGAGTTCACATAGTATGATCGTGGGCAGTTGAACTGTAACTTTTAACTTTTCTTAAATTATTTATCCACAGAGGAAAATATTCAAATTATTATTCTAAAGCTGCAGTTTAATGACATTTTAAGTACAAAGAACACTGATTAGAAAGCGAAGCAGCCGTTTCAAGTAGAGAATCACATTATTTGAAGGATAAATCAGCAATGATTTTATCAGATGAAAGAGAAACTTGTGACGAACATTTGGCATGATGACATCACAAAACACATTTCCTGAAGTAATTGAAGGTTTTAGTCAGTCAAAATAGGTTACATTCAGTCAACCTTATCTCCAGTTAGGAACAAGATATTGAGATTGGGGTTTCAACTAAAAGTGTGGAATATTTTTCACTGTAAGGTATAAGTGTTACGTTAATTGCCCCTGGTGTATCTCTTTAAGGGACTTCGGCTAAGGAAGGGAGAGGTTCAACAAAGCTTGTTGTCATGTTATGTGTTCTTTTCTGGTGGTCTTTCTTCCCTTTGAGCCCGGTTCACCGTATAATGATGTCACCGCAGCATACCGAATGAATATTTTCAATTATGCCCTTTGTTTTTACTAATGTAATAAACAAAATGGAGAACAAATACAACTTACTCTACAATGGCTTGCACATAATCTTTGTTGTTCCCATTCTGAGCACCAACATTAATACCCATGGTAGTTGCTGTTCAAAACAAAAGCACCATATGAGCACCGCTTTGAGCATATCAATATTACCGCATTAACACCTCGTTAGCACCACAGATCTGAAATTGATCTTACGTTTGAAAAATAGATATATATTAAATACAAAGATTGAAACGAAACACATAAACTAATGACATTAGTTAACTATCTTTGATAAATAAATAATAGATTTACTAATACATAGACTAATAATGAATGTTATGACCGTTTGAGAAATAAGGACGAGTACAGTTTATAACCACCTCCCCTCCCCTCCCCTCCCCTCCCCTCCACCACCCCATCCCCCAACCCGTCACCTGTAGACCACAAAATATGCTAATACTTTTCTCTCATCATCACGTTATCAATGTATTCCTTTGCTTTTTTTATAATAACATTGTTTAAAAAACCCACAAAAAGTTCCAATTCAATGCATGTTTGCATATTCATAGTTTATTATGACGTACGGAGAGTTGTATGTTTATTATCGAGCTTATTTACAACTCTTGTTTGGTTGACTATTTACCACATATGACATCAAGAGTACATCCTGTCAAAAGCGGTATAATGTTCACGCTTTTCGATCCGACCAATCCGCAGAATTTGCTGGTCAAAATTTCAGCTTGTTCGTTGAAAATATCGACGAAAGATGAGAGGATCGAAAAATGAAAAGATGGCGTCAACAGCTTTCTCCTGGATTGCCACTTTTTACCTTTACTGGTAGAGAAGGATAACAGAGTTGTTAGGAAGAATAAATACCACACCAACGTTGAATATGTATGCCTATGTTACATTCCAAAATATAAACACCTCTTCCGGTTAAAGACTATATATATAAATATACATAGGCAAACAATAACATAAACAAGATAATCACGACATTAAGCAGGGTGCAACAAGTTTCAAGAGAAATTCAAAACTTCTTTACCCATGATGGAGTGGAACTTATCGGTGAGTCAGACAGTCGAACGACTTCTATATGTTATTCTCTAGTTTTTTAAAGGCAAGGATTAGTTTGTGTTTTGAGACCACATCGGTGACGCGTCATAAGTCATTGCTGTACCATCATCTACAGTTAAATCATTAGCGGTGTTGAAGTAAATCCCTCCATCCCCCCCCCCTCCCCCACTGTCATTAGTGTCCCATCGGACGATGCAATTAGGGATATGGTAAATCAAGTTGCTATTAAGTTTTTTTTTTTTTTGTAAATGCCACTGGGTCAAAGGTTCGGAGTTAAAGGGATTAAAGAATAACTGTATCAGAATGTCACAAGTACAACAAATTATTGCCGATATTTCGACACGTATTCATATTTGCATAAAAGGAATCTCCATTTTACGCACGTGTTATGCACAGACCTGAGTGCAGCGTTGCAGCGTGCATGACATATATGATACACGATACATGACATGGGGTCTTTACAGTGAATGTTCGTAATAAAATGTCATGAGAATAGTTGTACTGTCAGTTATACATTGTTCGATGAAATATCAATCTTTCGAAATAAACAAGGAATTCAACACACCGTTTGGTGACTACAACCCTCCCCTTCCACTTCCCCTTCCCCCGCTTCACAACAAACACATACCTTAGTAATAACCCATCACCTAACCATGGTTGCAGCATCTGATAGAATATCCCCTTGTCCAGTTGACGGTTGCTGCTAAGAATTGTCTGTAAAGAAGACAATGTTTATGGTTAGTCGGTTGCTTTGAAATATATCTTGGGTAGCCTAACCCTATACAGCTTTTTAATTCCGAGGTGACAAGGGATGGTATAATTAACATACAGAGAAGTTCAGGAAAGTAGTTGTCAAACTGCTTTGTTTTTCGGCGAGAAGAAAGCATTCATGAAAAACGTTACAGTTTCTCTTATTGACTCTATTTGACGGCGGAGTGAGCTTTATTGTGTTTGGTAATGAATTACAACCAGCTGGTTTTAATCAGCCAGTTGGGACAAGTTCCTAATGCTAGTAATACCTCTCTAAACTGTACTCCAATATCATGCTCTCAAAGCACTGGTATTGTCAGTACAAAATGTTCCTAACCTTGATCTTATAGAAACATGATATTCATACTGCTCGCACTGACAATACGATTGCTCTGAAGCGGGACATAAAACAGTATAGAAAAAAATTGTCCCAACTGGGTGTTTCAATATTTGAATTCATGAATATGCATATTAACTGTTATAAATTACGCAAGAATCTCATAATATCATGTACATCCGCGCTATCATCCGTGACAAACCTTATAGGCCTACAGGGCTTACCTCAGCGTCGCGGACGTCACCAGTCGCGATAACTGGAAAGGGTCCCATCCAGACAACCATGGTTTTCTTTCCTTCGGTTTTGAACATTACATCAATCGCAAATCTTTGAATTGATTTGAAGAAAGCTGAAGGAAATAAACAAGTATATTCATCCATGCCAGTGCCATGGGTAAAGTTGGGCTTGTTAATCGTTTAAAATAAGAAACAGTTAATTGCGGCATATTGTTCCTTCGTTATACGCATCACGTCAGTGCACATGTTTCTGGGGGAATAGTCTGGCGTAATATGATTGGAGGGAGACAGAGAGAGAGAAAGAGCGGGGGTGGGGGTGAGGGGATGGGTGGGGGTAGCGAAATAGCTTCTTAAGTTCACATATATTTGCTTTGTGTATCCCACTAAAACGTTCGCGGTCAGTAGAAGTGTCCTTCACACTTTTAGTGAAACAAAGTTTGATGGCGATGATAGCCTGAGGAGACATCTTTAATTCTTAGAGCCAGCGATATTTACCTCTCTGGCCCCCATCATCATCTCCCACTACCCAGCTCCGACCAGTTTTCAAATACTTAATAATTATAAAAGAAACTTCTGCTGGATGTTATATTATATTATTAACACTATACCTTGTGTCTTTCAAGAACAGTATACCCCTACCCCTCTCCCGGCAGAAAAAAAGTGCATCATGATTCCACTTGGTGAGTCTCTTGATATACCATTAAGTTAATTAAAGGGTGTGAAGACTCGCGCAAAATGAAACGTCTAATGCCGGTAATCTGACCTAGTTTCGAACGAGGTGTAACAGAAGTGTTAGACACCACCATCGATCCCAGAAAATACACACACAGCTTGCTACCGTCGGTAATTAGACACTCGTGTACAGTCAATACCCACAGCACAGTGTATAAACGATACAGCGATGGACATCTCAGGTCCAGCTAAAGATCACGTTTCATTACTGTCTGCATTTTGTAGGGGCATGAACAAAACGTCACTTGCAAGCAACGGAAAGTTAACTTTTTCATATGGCCGCACGCGGTTTAGGGCGAGTCTTCAATGCCTTTAATAAAAGAGAAGCCGGAAACAATAAGATGTACATTACCTCTTGGGTCCCTGTCGTACATGTAAACACACCCTATGAAAGGATATGCCTTTGGTCCCGGAAAATTACTCATGATATACCATAGCCTCATCTGGCGGACGAACAGAAACACCACTGCAACACCAACCAACACCAGGAGAGATATCACACCGACACCCATCGCCATTGTTAAAACAACGGAACGTCTTTCGTCAACGTGGATACGTTTAACAAATAAAGTATAACTTTATTATGTTACTTGCGTATGATCCGCAGGGGTGCACAAGATTAACTTGAATGGTTAATTAACCGCCTAAGAGAAATCACCATGCATGTTCTAATTCCTATTCGTTTCAAAACCCACCACACAGTTGCATGTTTGTATCGCAATATTATCGAGTATATCTGTTTTTTCAAGATGTTCCTTGGTCATCGTTGTTTACAAAATTTGTTAGCTCGCCTATCTGTAAGAATAGAGGGCGGTAATTAATTCTAGCGGAGAGCTATAAAGTCCATAAAGGTATACGCACTATTCGATGTTGCTAATCTCGCCAAATTATATTGACTTCTGGATTAGACCATGCAGGTAGTTAAATAAAGCAGTCAATAAGAAAGAGTTTTTAAAATCAACTGACTAATCGGGTTTTATTAATGTAGGAAGCCTCATTATCATTGTGTAACCATGCATGGTTTGATTAACCTTTTTTTTAAGGGGGGGGGGGGGTTCCGGCGTCAGATATACATTTTGTAGCCCCCAATCAGCTCTGACGCAGCAAGGGCAAGCGTTGTGTTTACACTTTTAACGTCCCTAAACAACTGGTTAAGGAATATAGCAAACAGACTTAACTTTATCGGGAAATCTGGCAAAGTGTATATCAGTATTATCTCATCAAAATGAACACAAACTACAGAGGCAGTGTGTCTTCATGTCTATATTCTGTAATGTATTTATTAGCCCAAACTTGCGTTAAGAGCTACTTTTATACCCAATTTTACAATTTAAATCTGTCTCAGAATGCACAATTTGACGTCTAAAGTTTTAATTGTTTCTACAAGGGATTCAGTCAGCTTCAACGATCAAAGGGCCAACCCCTCCGTTATAACACCCCTCATTCACCTCAGGCATTTCCATAACAGATCAGCCATTTACGTGAGTCAGTCGGGAGTCTGTTCTTGCCCTTCCATCCCACCCACCCCTCCTCTCTCACCCCTACCCCCACCCAATCTTTGAAAATAATTGCAGTGGTCACAACTTCAAATAGTATAGAATTTACACTTGTTGTATATTGTAATTTCCAGAAAGATAGAATTCAGTTTTGAGAACCAACTATAGACAGTAGCTTGTGGTAGATGCTACTGGCCTGGACAATGACACAAAGTTCATATTGGTTAATGCACTTTGTCTGTTTTATACTTAATCTAATCAGCTATATTTAACCTATTTAGCTATTGTTATCTTATTAACGTCAAGTTTAGTCAATTAATCTATGAACAGTAAATATCGCAACTTTTTTCAATCTATAAAACCAAATAAAGACAACAGATAAAAGGCAGCAGCATGTGACAGGGCTGTAGGAGATATAGAATATGAACGAACTCTGCTGTAACACGCACACTTCTGTATATGCGCTTATCTGTTGTGTTGTGTTGTTGTTATTAGACAAACGTCATCACAGGATGTCGATAAATTCGAGAGAAAATATGTTGCTTTATGAAATAAAAATATAAAACAATTTGCAACATGATCACATACTGCAGCCATTTAATTTAATAGCCATTTATAGCTTGTAGAGATATCGCCGGTCTGGCCAGCTATTCAAGGTTCGAAACTTAACGTCGTGAATCGCATGCTGATGTGATAACTAAAAACTATCTGTTTTTCCCTTCTACTTCTTCTTATTCTTATTCTTCTTCAGCTTCTTCTTCTTGTCAAGAGATATTAATTAAATAACCATGTAACCTTGTTTTAGAGTGAATCGACTGACAGGTGGAATTTGGTTACCAGAACTCATGCAGTTACATCTAAACTGTCTTTCGCGTTCAGCTGGCAGCACGTGACCAATCGCGACCCGACTTGACTCAAGTCGCCGTGACATACAGTTTCCTTAGTCGTGTCCTACAGCTGACTGTGGTATAACAGTGAAAAAAAAGGCTTTACTTGTTCCATATACAATTAATATGTATTATTTTAAGCAGCTTCGACCCCCCCCCCCCCCAAAAAAAGAAGGAATTAAGGGAGACACGTTCCGGTTGTTATTCAAATTCATTGTTTATATCCATTGCGACACATAACAAACAGAAATGTAAGTTAATGTAACGACTAGTATATATCATGTAAGGCAAGTAAGTATAGGCTAGACGGCAATATGTCGTATTGCTAAAAGTTGTTACAAATTGCATTCGTCGAAGAAAAAAAGTACATGAATATCATTAATCTGATTCATTAGGGGATAAAAAAAGATTGTAACCTTGTTGTTGGTGTGCGGGTGCATGGCAGTAACAATGTTGGCTGAAGTTTATACACCGTTGACCTTTTTTGAATATTCTAGCATACGTGTGAGCGATACTGATAGATTTTACAGCACACAACATGTACCTGCTAAGTATCCTATAATTGAAAACAGTTAATGTGTCTTTCCCGCAAGTTTACCAGAAAACACTAAATATTATTTAAAATAATATTATAATCAATCAACTTTTACCCCTTCGTTGGATTAGGCTATTGAATGGAATGTACAGGGCAAGACCAGCAGACACTACCCCACCCCTCCCCGTACCCCCACCCATCCCTCCTCATTTTCCTTATAATGATTATCGAAAGGATCATAAAACTATTTCATCTCCTTTCAAATCACAACCATGCAGAGTCTTCATCTAGTTCATCTCACTACAAAGAGTTTTTTCTTTCTTTCTTATTTAATGAAATTATTTATTTTATTTTATGAAACAAAAGACTAACTAATTTCAGTAAGGAATATCAAAGCCATAAGAAAGCATTTACTTAAAACTTAAATAATAACCATGTAATGAAAAATCTGTTTCAATATCTATAATCTTATAACGTGTCAGATTTTACTGTTGAAAATAACTTTTACTGCAGGGAAGAAAAAGACTAAAAGTAAAGATAAAGGAAAACCATTTTCGAAATTAGAATATGGCATTACGTCATACAAACAAGGGGAATTATTTCACGATCTTTGCGATGCCAGCTGTTAAAGGTGACTTAAAGTCCCAAGAAAAAAGATACATTTGAATGCTATAGAGTTTCCATGTAGTTCTTACGGTTGTCAAGATATTCACGTTTTAGAATATTTTATACGTCTGGAGTGCTCCTTTAACGTTAAATTGACGATGACGTCGGCTCCTATA
>JAIPMN010028638.1:0-10305 GCA_020650975.1 Apostichopus californicus
GGTCATGGGAGGAGAAGCACGAAGTCGCCGTTCACGATCTAAAGCAAAGGCTAGTTTTGGCACCTGTTTTTGGCTATCCTGACTTCAGGAAACATTTTATACTAGAGGTTGGCACAAGTCTCCTGGGGAATGGGGCTGTTCTATCCCAACAACAAGAGGATGGGCTGAGGGTAGTTGCGTATGCAAGTCGAGGTTTGAAGGTTGATGAAAAAAACATGCGCAATTATAGCAGTATGAAGCTACAATCTACTTGGATTGCATTGGGCAATCTCTGTGAAGTTGAGGGATTTACTGTTGGGTACAGAGTTCGCAATGTTCTCCGATAATAACCCCCTGAGCTACCTAACTAGTTCATTAAAATTAGGTGCAGTAGAAGCTAGATGGGTAGCAGATCTAGCCCAGTTTAATTTCAAGGTAAAATTTAATTCAGGTCATAAAAATGGTAACGCTGATGCATTGAGTAGGTAGGAGAGTCATAGTGTGGAGCCGAGGTCAGCCAGGTTTAAAGACAATTGGGCTGTTGGTCCTGTAATGGGAGACCCACAGGTCACCCCCCCCCCCCCCAACCAATGCATCTCCCTCCCAAAATTAAGATTGCCGTGAACGAAATTGCGGGAGCATCCTGGTTATTGGAAGTACAAGAAAGGTCTCAAGTAACTGAACCCCAGTATATAACTACTTTGCCCTCAATTAGTTAGGCTGGTTTGCTTAAGCTGCAAAAGCTGGATCCTGTCTAGAGTCGACTTTGGTATTATTGGAAGTTGGGCAGGGAGCCAAGTTTAACAGATATTAGAGAAGAGCAAAATACAGCTGGTAAGGTACTCAGACAATGGGAACGGGTCAAGGAAATTGATAGATTGCTTAACCGTGGTGTAATGATACAGGGTAAGGATACTGTTTTAGAAGCATTGCCTGACAGTGCTGGACATCAATCACCGAAAAAGACTTTAGACCTTGTGCAACTACGTTGCTATTGGCCGACGATGCATGCCGACATAATTGACTACTGTGCTTTCTGTGAACGAGGTACGTTCCCAAAGGCAGGTATTAAAGACTACTCACTCTACCTCTGGAACTATAACCGCAAAGCGACACCTACACATACTGGCTATATGTCTTACGTACGGTACTAGAACGCAGTTCAGGTGGATATGAAAATGTTCTTGTATTGATGGACATCTGCACAAAGTTCACACAGGCCAAACCGACCAGGTACCAGAAGGCTAGTACTGTGGCTAGAACATTAGTAAGGGACTGGTTTGATGTACAATATCAAGAAAAGCAGGAACACTCCCATTCAGAAGGAAATGCACAATGTGAAAGATTTCATAGCACTATGCATGATCAACTGTGCACATTAACTGCTGACAATTAAGGAAAAGAATTGGACTGCACATTTACCTGAACTTGTTTATGCCTTTAATGCGACCCCCCATCCCTCGACCCGTTATTCTCCTTTCTATCTCCTGTGTTACCTGTTAACCTTTTTAGTAGGGATTGATCATGATGATCCCTGGGTTGATGACCATCATGTTAGACTGACTGAAGCTTTAAAGAGTGCTGCAAGCAAGACTGAAGCAGAAGATCTACATATGTAGGAAACAAAGACTAAACAGGAAAGCTGCTGAAACAGGCTTACCGATGGGTACTAGAGTTTTACTTAGAAATCGAGCACACAGAGGATGAAACAAAATTCATGATTGTTATTTTTATTGTTATTGGAACAACATACCATTCAGGGTTGTCAAGAGGCCATATCCAGATAGGCATGTATATAGAGCTGCTGGAAGACGATTGACCTGTCCAAGTCTTGAAAAAGCGTGACCTCTTAGACTCTAAAGAAATAGTCTCTGACCTATTGTACCCTTTAAGGAAGATGCGACTATGAATAACTCAACATCCGATACACTTGAGGATGAAAATGATAGTGAAGTTGCAGACAGTGACCTTGACATTGGAGTGTGTGTTGAATTTGGACCAGAACCAAAGCATGACCACACTACTAATGATATTATTGGTACTATAGGTAATACTGAGACGTCCATATGTAGTCAGGCTACATACAATAAAACAGACCCTGACAATAACGAGACACCACATCCTGAGTCTGAAAGTGAAGCTAATAATGGAAGTGGCTCTGACAAAGCAGGGGAGCGAGAAACACATGGACGAATATCTGCATTGTCAGACCTACCAGTAGGACACACTGCACTGACACTTCGTAGGAGCACGCATTCCACTGCTGGGTACAATCCGAACCCACACAATGAACCAAGGTCGGTCTTGTGACAGGAAATTTTTGTAGATCCCCATGTTTTGGCAAACCTCAGTGAGACACAACTTCTAATTGCTAGAATGCTTGCACAAGGAACCGCTCCTAAGCAGTAAAGTATATTTTGTATTATATTGTTTTGTTGTAAGATTGAAGCTACTTGTTATTCAAACACAGCAACCAGGTTCTTGTTTGTACCATTATGTCAAATCCGTTTGTTTGAAATAGTTGTAATACTTGGTACAATATTTCAGTGAAAGTTTGAAAACCATCTCCACAGGTCTCAGGTGTTGACCCCAAATTAATTGGCAAGACCAATACAGGTGATATTGTGTTATGATATTAGCGTGCTTGAGTTTGTCAGTATAAGCCCTCTTAATGAACCTTCCAGAATCCTTATTAGTCAAACAATTCTTGGTAATGACTTATATTCCACCCCACTTATTGTCTGTGGTCACCCATGTAATTACCACTGTTCACCTCGTGACCATGATGTGCACATGCCTTTAACTGTTTCAATCTGTTGGATTTAGTAGTTTTGTTCTTTCATGCATCAAGAAGATTTTCTGTAAGAAGTTCTACTTTATGTATTCATTTAAGGAACAGGGCTAGGGTAAGTTTTCTTTGTTTTTGTGTCATTTTAATTAATGGTATTCGTATTTAAAGCTAAATTAGTATGTGAACTGACTATACATTGATGACTTGGAATTCATCATTAGAATCGTTGGATATTGCCTTAATTAGTTCAATTAAGATTACTTGTAAGTTATCTGATATTGTATCATTGCACTTAATCCATCATTGGTATGATAGATATGTCTGTCTTAGTATTATGAAAGTTTCCAGAAAGGTCTGTGTGAACATGTTATCATCTATCTAGTTCTGGCGTGTAGCCAGGAATTTGCCAAGGGCGGGGCGAAACTGTAGGCAAACTATCAGAGCCGTAAATTCTGCATTGAAAACTATCCAAGCATAGCGACAATTGTAACTCTCTTAGGATATACCTTTATGAGGTTAGAAGTTCATACAATCTATTGGCATAAGTTTCTTTCTCTGTGCAATGGACCTTTACATGCCTATTGTAATCAATCACTCAGACTGGTTTTCTACAGTATTACACATTGCTGTCTGTACTGATTTGCTGTGAATGCTAGAATCTAAAGCCCATATAGTTTTGTTCTCCCCTACATTGAAGTTAAAGTGATATATTCATCTTTGTTTAAAGTGATATATGTATACCATATTGTATTTTGAGAGTCAACTTTGTGTATCACAATTTGTTGCCGGTTGCTTTACAAAGTATTTCAAACGCAAAGCTCTTGCTAATTTTGGCTAAGATGAATGAAGTGTAGTATAGCGGCTAATGATAGGATATAATTTTCTATGGAAACTAAAAATTTGAAGAAAATCTTTTTGTTTTGGTTAGACTGGTAAACTCAAGGGGTAAAAAAAGTTCTTAGCCAGGATAGGCTAATGTGTTTTCTACATGAAATCAGCTTTATTCTTTTCCACAATGTCATGATCTTTAACATTTTTGCTAAGAAATTTGTGACTTGATCCATTTGATGACAGTTTGTATAACACAATCATACAAGTGGTTACTGTTTGTGAGTATTTTCAAACAATAATAACTATTACTACAGACAATTATAATTTGGATACTTTATGTATTAATGCATGATTTGGCGATAACAGCACAACACGAGTAGACCCCAACTATAGTTAAAACCTTTAGAGCTACGTAGTCCTACTCCTAGACTATGCTATGAACTTGGATAACAAGTGCCTTGCGTTGGATGAAGTACTGAACAAGACTTTCAATACATTTTATCTGTACTGTATAATACAGCACGTTTTATCGAAGACCTATAGAAGCCTAAGCTTTTCTAATATTGACGTTAGGCTACTAAAGGTAATGTAGCACACAACCGGACTACTGTAGCCATAGGGCAGAATATAAGACTCATATTCTGCTCTATGACTGTAGCCTACCTAGCCTAACCTAGCTATAGGACTATGCCTAGATCTGTTCTTGATACCTGTACTGTACGTCTTGTGACTGGCACACATCAACAAACTTTGTACTTTTTCTCCAGTGTAAAATACCGAATAACGTACCTTGGGTTTTGCTTGGTTGCAGCTTATTGCAAGCCAACAGTACCGTGAAAAGGAATCTTGACGTAACATCGAAGTTAGCAAACATGGTGTTATCAGTACTACTCAACCTTCAAGCATCGATACTGCTGTAGTTAAATATTCTTGTGAAGTTTTGCACTGGCCAGCCAGCATACGTTGCGTATGCAACGATGATATTTGTGATTCAACAGAAAATGTCTGTCAAAATAGTTCCTTTTACGCATTAATGTGTTATTTGTACTCAGTGGTCTGGTCTTGGTGGTCTTGGTGTGGTACTGCACAAATCGCCCCTGATGTGGCTGTTGACGTGCAGTACTTCGAGGTTTGCTAATGGTGCTGCTGACTTTCCAGCATGAACTTGAATGAGGCGGTGTTGTAATTGCAATGCGTCATGTGGCTAGCCACACTTTGAGGAAGTTCGTGTTCTACTGAATAAGGAAGTGAGATCGACATGACCATGTAAGTCACACAACATTTGTTTATTCTACTGCAAAGAACTAACCAGAAGACTACGTCCTCCCACTCGTTCGTATGATCATATGAGTTCCACTGCGGTCAACTATGGCGCTACTATATAATGATTTACGTCAATTATGGCAACTGCGTACGAAAGATGCCCTCCCATTAAACCCATCCAAATGTATACAAAGTGCAAATTGCACTATCTACACAGTGTATATGTGCAGAGTACTGTTTGATACAGTATACACAGTAGGTAATGACGAACCAATATTACATACCAAATAAAACTTGGACCAGTGGCTGTTTAAGGCCTAGCATGGGTTTATATTCTGCATTGTACATGTGCAGAGTATTGTGTGATACAGTACACACAGTAGGTAAAATTGAACCAACATTACATACTACATACAAAATTTGACCAGTGGCTGTTTAAGACCTAGCCTGGGCTATATTCTGGTGAGCCTCTAACATGGGTTGATGGCAAAATCTAAATTAACCAATGTATACAGGACAGAATATGGAAAATGTTGTAGGTGAAAACCTTTATTTTCACAAATTTCTTTTGAGACAAATTGTTTTGCTGCTCATGAATAATTCATTGGTGTAACATCCATTTCTCAAAATATTTAGAAAATACTGTACATAGCCTAGGCAGTAACACTAGTAACAGGTACAAGTAACATGCTGAAACTGAAAGCCTATGACTAAGATTAGTTACCGGGGTGCTTAGCATAATTTGTGACAGCAGTCCATTTATATTCATTCATAACCCAATGTTCTCAAATCAGGGTGACAAACAAAGAAATACCACGAAATTTCTCTAAGGAGCCTCTGGTCAGAGCAATTGTCTCAGTGCCGCCCAACACATTTTAGGTGACGAACTGGTTGCCATGTAGCTCAGCCTAGGTCACATTGCAATGTAAGGTTAACGTAATGTCTTACCACGTAACGCTACGACTAGGCTACTTTCGTGAATCTCGCACGGTATTGCGAACAGCTTGTGCCTAAATTCCAGACCCCGAAAGGCCAAGATATCGTGATTTAAGCAAAACTGCTTTCGTCCGCAGAGCCACAACTTTTCTTAACCTACGCCTTACATTCAAGCGAATTACTTCAAGAATGTATAAGAAATATTAGTGAGAGTTTACATGAAGTAGTTTTACCGAATATCGAAAGGTATATTATGTATAGTGCAGTGTCGTTGATGCAGTATAGTATTGCTGTCTGTTGACGGTTCGTATGACATACGACATTACGTTCACAAAGTCAACTCGGCGATGAATTATACGTGTTGCATACGCACAGAAACGTTTTCTGTGGCCATGGCTCCGTGCCAAACTTTATGGTTTGACGTCATCATTTTCTTAAACTCGTAGTCGTAGCAAAAAACTCTGTAAACTGCAGTCATTTTCTTTACATTTAGATCCAATTATGACAAATAATTATTATCTGGAGTATAATATATACGTAAAAATGAATTTCATATGTTACTAAACTGCATTTTTGGACACTGCTCTTATGATTCTGTAAATTCGACATTGTGACATATGTACATATTAACGAAACGGCGTGGAACTCTGTCCCCCTCCAGAGCTGAGACCCACACCCAAATATTAGGACAGATGCATACAAAGAATCTTGGGCAAAAACTTGTCGAAGATAATTTGAGTGATTTGGAAGCATGAATTTGTATGTAAAATGTTTTTTTTGAAATATTGCATTTTCATTGGGCGAAGCTAAAATCTGCCTGAGGGGTGGGGGGGAGACAAAAATCAGGTGGGAGGCAAATGCCCCCATGACACCCCAAAGCACCACTGGTAGGACATTATTTCTAATTCATTGTAGGTAGCAGTAGTTCATTACTCCCAAGCTTACCAGGACTTCGCTGCAAACTGGTATTGCAGAAGATGGTATCCTTGTATCACCTAATGTGCTTAAGTAGTGTCCTTCTACTGCACCGTCACATGCCTTATTATCTTCTCCATTGTTTTCAGGATGTGAGCTTGAAGTTTTGGCATAGGTGTGGTCTGCTGCATATGTACTCTGTGAATCAAACAAGCCATATTGTGTTACTACCTAAATAGTCATTAAATTTATTTTAAATTGCACTCACTACTTGCTGCTGCTGTGAAAACATTTGCCATAGAGCATAATGGTTTATACAGAGTTTTTGTTTTCACTATCTTATTAACATGATCAATTTTCTCTACAAAGAATTGCATTTGTTACACAAAAACGTTGGTGAAACTCTTATATTCCTACTGTTTTACTTTTGTTGGCTACCACAAGATACATATAATTCAAAAGCTTTAACAAATAATTGGTTAATTTTAACCTTGGGGGGAAATTTACCAAATATATGAAATCAATTTACTTGCTACATAATTAGCCTATAGGTGCATCAGTAGTAAAATAGTAGTAGTAGTAGTCAAAAAACACTTCCAACAGGAAGATAACATGTTCATTATTGAAGGCTTAACCTAGGAATCGTCTCAAGATTGCACTATAGTAAACCACCAACCTTCTGGTCTAGCTTCAATGAAGTACATCTGTTGGGGGGGGGGTGGCCTCCTCCTGACTGGCTTTAGCAGGTGACAGAATAGAGTAGGTATGGCAGTTGCTTTTAATTTTTTCAACCCATCTTGTCTATTACGTTCGAACTGGTCAGGTTCAAAGTGTGCCTGTATGGGAGAAATAACAAAAAATAAACACAAATTTTACTGCAACAACAGATCTAGCCAGCAATACGGATATTACATTAATTTAGGTCCTCGTTGCTACTTTTGCAGTGCTAGCCTACATCCACAACTACTAAGTTAGCCTCTAGCCTTAGCTAGATCAGTGATCAGATTGTTGGACTCTCTGAATTGATTGGAAGGCTAGTCATGTACCATGTAAGTCATGGAACTTGAACAGTTTTTTTTATTAGGCAGCACTAGCATATCTATTCTAGGCTAGCCCAAATTGTGCCTAGACTGAATAGTGGTATAGTGCTGCTACTAAAATTATAGAGCTACTGTTGGGCTACAATAAATCGACCGCCGTCGGACAGCTAGCCTAGGCCTATATTGTAACTTGCTGTGAAGGTCATTGTAGGCCTAACGATGTCTCAATCTGGCAACTACGATATCTCAATCGGTTAAGTCGGCAAAAAATCCTACTACTAGTACTACTAAGTACTAGAGGACATAAACGCCAACCGAGCATTACAAAGTATGAGTAGGCCTATAACTTATTTAACAAAACAGAGTTAGTATTAAGCTTTTCTTTGAACAGTCTAGGCTAGGTGCAAGCACAATGTCTGATGGCAAAGCATTCCAATCTTTTAAAGTGCAGGGGAAGAAGGAGTATTTATATAAATTCTTTTTAGCATAGGGAACTTCGAAATTAAGATCATGTTTATTTCTTGTGTTAACACTGTTGTTGGGATTAGATTATCTTTATCTATATGTACATGGCAATGAGCAATTATTCAGCAAAAAATCGGAGACTAAACTGCTTATATTATACACTTTAAAGCATGTTACTTAGCAGCTCTATGGTTATACTTTTGCCACACAAATAATTGCTTATTCAGCCTAGACTAAAGCGTAACGTTAGGCTCAACGCCTAACACGCCATATATTATTAAGTTTAAGCCGTATTATCAATTACGTAGCCTACATCCTACCTCGCAGATACGATCATTATCAGTCGGCCTCCAACCTTGTCTTCGGACTTTGACGGTCCATTGAGATCTTCTTTGGTGATTAACTGGAAACCTGAAAAGCCTCCAGCCCTTTTCTCTTCTATTTGAACAGCCGAACGCGACGCAACCTGGCATTTTCCTTGAAGTAAGTCACACATAACATGTCCGTCCAGCTAGCCGTCTGCATACGGTACATGCATACCGTCGCGCGTAAACAGTATACTGTAATTATGTGCATATTAATCTTGAGTATCTCAAAAAGTTTAGATGGCACCAAAATGGCGTCCATTAAGATGAACCAATCAGAGGCTCGCATTCGAGAACAATGGTTGGCCGATCTCTCCTACTATAGGGTCTCTACTCGGAAAGACATCAACTTGCTCGAGTCTGTAATGTTCAGTGACATATTTAAATCGAGTTCAATGTTTCATAGAACCATGTCCTCGTTTATGGCAAGCCATGTGGGACAAACACTGCATAATATATCCGCTTATAAATTGGAATTTATACGCGTATTAATTAGAATATATACGCGTATATATTATTAGCCAATCATATGGCTTAAATATATCGGCGTAATAATTCGAATATATACACGTATTAATTCGAATATATACACGTATTAATTCGAATATATACACGTATTAAATAAAATACATATGGGGATTAAATCCAATATATGCACGGATTAATTAGAAAATACACGAAAAAACATTTCCGCTCTTGCTGTGTACATATACCAACGATAAATGTTTTGGCGGGCTCGCGAGATCGCTTCAAAAAGCGAAACTTTACACATGGTTATTCGAATTAATACGCGTATATATTCGAATTAATACGCGGATATATTATGCGGTGTTTGTCCCACATGGCTTGCCATACTCGTTTGAGTAAACAGTGTACGATGGTCAATATACCTTGGTAATATTTGTTCACTGGTAAACAATTCGATATATTCACTACATGGTTTATACTAAGATATAATTCATTTAATTATTTCTTGACAACTTTGAGACTTCAACAAAGTGTTCATTCCTACAATTACTTCCGACAACCGATTTTGCAATACTTTACCAGAGTATTTGGTTAATAGATAAACCGAAACACTGAAAATAATCTACCCCTCCCGGAGATCAATATCAGTGCCAATCTTGCAAGAATGGCCCAACAATATAGCATTAGTTTCATAGACACACTCGAGCACATTGTCTTTAAGAATATCGAAATAGCTACTCCACCTACGTAGATGCGTACACATCTAAGTTGATTTGTTTTATTTTCATCGTTAAACTAATCCATACGTAGTTAAGAGGGACAGACTACTGGCTGTCAGTAAGAGTGGCGCATGTTATCAGACTTATCAAACTCTACATGAGCTTCTTCTCTACATCGCTTATATTTGTAACTTGTATGATATAACATAGCCTATTTGAATAGCTCGCAGAGATTCGAAAGCGCTATGATTTGTGATTCTCAAACTTTGAAAGATGTTTTGCGGTGTTTTGTTTAGTTAAATCTTTGGCATGTCCCATCATTATAAATTGATAGACCGTTAGACAGTCATGATGACAGATGTTTGTAAACAATGTAACTCAATATATTCACCTATATTGTGCTTTATGTTTGGTAGGCTATATAGATCCCCTTTTGTAATTCAGGAAATTAACCGTGTAAAATTGACAGAGGTTGAGATCATTTGATGTTAAGTGAAGCTTAACTTTAACGCGTTGTAAACACGATAAATTCA
>JAIPMN010028645.1:0-12609 GCA_020650975.1 Apostichopus californicus
TTTTGTGAAATGCATAGCATTGCTATTTCAGAGAAATGAATGTTATCAAGGTAGGAATATTACTACTTATACATGTGCTCTGATTTTATTAATTAAACCTGTTATAGGCAAAAACATCAGTCCTGCTGATGCAGTCAAACAGAGCTCAGAATGCACACCCTAAGAAAATAAATGGCAAATATCTCTGATGTTATAGATAGCTATGATAGGGTATAACTATTTAATGAAATGCACTTAAGGAGGAAGCAAATGTTTATCATTTTACAATTTCTTTAAATTATTGTACCCTTTATGAGATAATCCAACAGATTAACTATTTCACATAATAGTGTGTTACTTGTGTTTTAGAGGAGCACCATCTACAGAATCAGAGGTGTTATTTCGATTTGATTTATATAATTGGTTGATTAATTGACTGACTTTAATTTTAACTTAAATAATCATCCTTTTCTTCTGTCATTTGTTACTCTTGTTTCATTTCTCATGATGATGCAAAGAATGAAAGAAGAATATTTTACAGTGAATGAATTAAGATTTTATTTGTTGCCATCCCACATGGCTGTGTTGTTTACAGCTGTAGATCTGTTAAGAATCATTGAATACAATGTTGACTATTTGCTGCTTCACTTGTGTGTTATTTATTACATTGTAACATCAGGGTAATGAGAAAGTCCTTACTTCTGTAAGACAGTATGAGATTCCGTGCTGGAAGTATGGAGGTGTTCCTTCCGAGCCTGCTGACCTCATCTCTGTCATCAAACAGATCAAGAATCATCAGAACGGGGGCAAACATTTACTGGTCCATTGTAGGTAAGAACACACAGAGTGGAAACAGAAATGTTAAATCCCAGAACATTTCACATTCCTCATTAACCTATTTAATACAGACTCATTCAGGATGTTCTAATTGAGGTCATTTACTTTCCTATAGAGTTCCTTGAGGACAAGAAATTTTGATTGTTGAAAAATTTATTAAATGTTTATCTGTCATTTTCCTTTTTCAAGTAATGGTGTTGGTGCTACTGGTGCTTTCATTGGTCTTTATGATCTGATGGATGTCGTTAAAACCAAGAAGGAAGTCTGTGTGTTTGATGTCATAGAAGGAATGAGAAAAGACAGGGTGAACATGGTACTGACAAAAGTAAGTATATTTGATACATAGAGTAATAGTGATGGTACTACTGGTATATCCATTACTAGTATCTATGATATAATTGTGTCACATGTAAGAATTGTAGGAGGACAACTATTCTCTAGAATTCTGTACATATGATGAGGTCAATATGCTTCTTTTCAATGTTAGCTCCAGTATCTGTTCATCTGTGATGCTTTGTTGGAAGCCATGTTGTCTCCAGACTCTCAGATGTCATGTGATCAACTCAAGAAACTTGACCTCTCAGCAATGAAGGCAAACTGCAAGAAGGAATTCCAGGTAGGTGTATTACTGAATGAAAATTAATAGATTGTTTTTGTGTAATACTAAATATGTTGTATTACCATATGATGTCCATATGGTATATGAATGTATGGTGTATTACTTAGTGGTGTACTACTTTATGATGTATTAATATATCAGTAATTTGGTATTCAATTAGAAAAGTAGGCAATAATACATGATGAGCATAGTCAATGTGTATTAATCTAAAAATAATTAATGCATGATTTTGTTTAGATTTTGCAAGAAACTACCAAACATCAGGAGGACTTGGCAACCCTAGCGGGGAATTCATCTGAGAATAATCATAGGAACAGGTTCCCTGATCTCCTTCCAGGTGAGCTACTGTCATTAAATTTTAGTTGTGTAACAAAACATATGTTTGTAACATAGTTCAATAAATTGTCACCCCAATGTAGTAATTGATGGTAGGTTATTTACATTACTGAAATTTCCATATTACTCTTTTACAGTGGACAAATTCAGACCAGTCTTGAAATCCCCAAGCAACATATTTGGTTCCAATGATTACATCAATGCTACTTTTGCCAAGGTTTGTGTTTAATCTACCTGTCTGGTTTTTAATTACTTTGTATCTAATCTAACAGCAACTGATATTTGTGTTTGTTTGTGGAAACATTTTTGTATATGTGTCAGAAAGAATTATTCAATCCAATAATTCTTTTTGACACATATACAGATAAAGCATCTCCTCCAAGATGTGGATGCCTTATTTGATATTTATTTCATTCATACAACTTACTTGATGTTTAAGGGATAGTGTCTTAGAAAGATAGAGAGGGCAAGAAAAAAAAAAATGTAGATACCAAGTTTGTTTCATTCATTGCATTACCGAGATGTGTGAAATGTATATCTCCCAGATTGCTCTAACTAGTAATGTCTAATATGAATATATATTTTCAGGACATTTCACAGAGGGGGTTTATACTGACCCAATCACCTTTAGCCTCAACCGTAGAAGATTTTTGGAGACTGGTCTTTGATTATGACTGCACATCCATTGTGATGTTGAACACCATAGATGAATCTGATGAGGTAGGTGTCTAATAAGATAAATGTTTGCACAGGTAAGTGCTTGAGGCTTGCATAACTTTTGAGTGTTAATCAAGTGTTGCATTAACACCACCTGATTTACAATAACTTGAACAGCATATGCAGAGAATAATTATATGGTATTAATGTGGTATCCTAAATGTTTATCTTGCTACACAAAAGCTCGTTTGAATTACATTTATTTGAATACAAGAACTTACATGCTCATTACTTTAATCACAAAGAAAATGCACAAACTTCAGAATTGTCTTCGTATCTGAAAGGAAACTGTTTTATCTTGCATGCGTGAAGTCTGCTGATTTCATATTTGGTAACACTAACTCATAATTACTTTTTTGAGTTATAACTGCCTTATTTGATATGTATTTTGTTCCTATTTAACGTAAGGAGTACTCACTTGGCTTTAAAGATGTTTTGAAGAACAGTGAAAACCATACCTTAATCAGATGATGTCATAGTTTTATTGAAAACATCTAAAACTGAAAAAATGCTACAAATTAATGGTAAGTAATAATGATGGGGTGACACTACATGCTGTGTGAGAGGAGCGTTTCCCAGGGGAGCTGTGTATTTTAATAGTATTACTCTTTCCTTTATATTTAATGAGTAGTTTAATAATTTCTCTCCTTCTATTTAACAGTCTTTAACTGTTTATTGGCCTAATGGCCACAATGCAGCCGCTTCTAATGGTTTGATGACTGTGATTTGTAAGAAGATTGATGAAAGTGACGTGTTCACCAGGAGACAGTTTGAAGTCAAACATAAAAGAGCTCAGGTATATAATCAGTTAATATAGTAATTATGTCCTGTTGTTGTGTGTCAATATCATGTTATCATTTGCGTATTTTGTAGCCAAAGAATAGCTTCACATAAAATTCTCTCCTTATTGCTACTCATTGACATACCAAGCAGCAAGTGATGGGTGTGCATGTCTGTATTGAGTGGTTGATTTCTGCCCACTGTTAATGAGAACCAAACTGTAAGAGTATCTTTACATTAATCTGATCAACAACTACATGTAAACTTTGAAACTAACTAAACTTAGTTCTTCAAACTTGGTCATAATTTTTCAGTCAATTTGCTTTGGTTGATTTTATAGTTACTTCTGTTACATTTCTCTGTGTACAAACTTCATCAGGCATATCTGGTCTCATTAATTTCACACATTTACATTTAATTGACAAATGCATACACTTATGTTTAATGTTTCAGAAATCCCTTTTGGTGGATCATTTCTCCTTCCATGGATGGCCTGGAAATAAACCTGATGTGCATAAACTCAGAGAATTCATCAAATACACCAGAACTAAAGGCACTGGTCCAGCTTTGGTACATTGCATGTATGTATCATAGTCTATTAAACTGAATCATTGTAAAACACTCATAGAATTCATGAAATACATCAGAACTAAAGTCCAGTTTTAGTACATTGCACTTATATATCATACGGTAGCACACGCCTAGTAAAAGCCCCATTGACTTACACACTAGATCACCAAAGTCTAGATACAAGTTCTCACTAGCTAAACGCTACCCATCACTGGATCACTGATAAGTTGGCCTTTCATGGCACCATCAATTTTCTGTATCATGACCATGTAGATTTTTGGCTATGAGAGCCTGAAGTTTTCGTCACTTGTAAACAAACCCCTTTACTCAGTCGTAAACAATTTTCGTATGCTGCTCCTGGGAGGGCTAAACTGGGCTAAAATTGCCTCAATTGACCCAATTTTTGCACCACATGTGCTTCCATTCATGCTCTTCAACATCCAAGCCACACAAAAGTAGATCCTAATTGATAACATAGCAAAAAAGTTGTTCTCCTGCTCCTAATTGGCACTTTTTCCTGAAGGAGAACACTTGGGGCGGATTGTTATAGACGTTAATAGGAGTATACCATCATAGACTGTTAAACTGAACCATTGTAAACACTCAGAGAATTCATCAAGTACATTAGAACTAAATGCTCTGGTCCAGCTGTAGTTCATTAACACATTATGGTGTTGGTCTAATGAAAATATTTATTCCATGATAATTAAATCACTGTCTGTTTTTCCCTTCTCTTTTGCCAGCAATGGAGTTGGTTTGAGTGCTGTCTATGTCACAGTTATCTCTGAACTAGAGAGAATTGAAAAAGAGGGTGCTGTTGATGTATTTCAAACTCTGCATAGACTACGAAAGCAATGTCCTCATGCAGTCCAAACACAGGTTTGTATCAAGGAAATGAATTATTGTCATATTACTGAATCTTCCCCACTGATATTAGACATTTATGATACTGTTAAACCTGCTGTGAAGGGGGGGGGGGTTAGTGATTAAACTAATTAAAAGTATGACAATGTTAATTTTATTGATTGATTGGGGTGCAATGTGACCATGATCATCCTTAGCAGATAACCTCTGACTAGGACATGATCAGTAAATCATTAATGGTTTTGCTTTGACTGCTTCGTCTGTAGCCAAGGTTTTATATGAGTTCACATCATGAGGTCAATACAGACATTTAGAGTAAATGTGAATGTGTAGGCATATTGAGGCATTCCACCTTAAGTAGATGTTTATCTGTAAGTTGTCCATTTTCCTTTCATTCCCAGGATGAATACCTTCTGTGTTATGAGCTTCTTAGAGATCATCTTAACAATCCAGAAGAATATGCTGTTGTCTTCTAAGATGGAGCTGGATTAAATAAAGACTCTGTAAACTATATTACAAGATTAGAGCAGTTGTGACCATTATTTTATTCTTTGATATGCTATGTAGTGTTTTTCAAACTAGAATAATTCAGTGACTTCATTAACCATCATTTTATACTCATAAACCTGAAACTACATTGCGGAATTTAGATGTTTCAGTTATGAACAGTCCACATTAGTATTGAAATGAGCCAAATGTTGGACAGGAACATTGCAAGGTAACAAACCATGTGCACTGGTTCAGCTGATGTAAATAGCCAGATATACACAGAAATCTACAATGTTTCAGTTTTTTCTCCTGTTACCATTTAATTTTAAATTTAGAACTTCTTGATGTTATTACTATTACTTTCATATGCAACAGTACTTTTACATATATATCTTAGGTTTTACTGTAAATTGTTAATGAATGCTAGATGAAATGTGGCGGGCAGGTTTATGTTTTTTGTTCCTATAAACCTTAATTTCACTTTTACAACTTCTTGGTGTTTTTACTATTTTCATATTCAGCAGTTCATTGACAAGTTGATTGGTTTAATGAAGGGTACTCGAGTGGTTTAAAGTTATATCTTCATGTTTACTGTAAGTTGTAAAATAATGCTAGTAGACTTGTGGGAGGAGGGGGAGGGGGGTTGGGGTGGCAGTATTATCAGTTCATAACAGCAAACAATAGGTTAAAGTGTGTACGTAATCATTTGATAATTTCTTTCCATAGAATGTATGTTGTACATTATGCACATTAAAAATATGTCATTGGAGGAAGTGGAAATGAAAATATGGACACTAAGATTGAAGTATACATGGCCAGAAGTGTTTATTAAGAAGAAGTGGGGATACAGTTATCTTGTTTCCAAGATGGAGGCATGCTAAAAATGATCTTCCCCATGGAAGTGACTATTGAACAGTATGTAAGTTGCTGTGATGAGGGCTATTGGAGAAGGTTGAATGTCAAATTTTAATTTTACTGTCAGTTGTTAATGAATGCTACTAGAGGGGATTGGAGGGAGAGATGGGATGTATTATCAGTTCATAACAGAAACATTAGTTAGAACAGCCATTTGAGTCAGTGGCGTAACGCCTATGGGCTCGTACGGGGCAAACCCAGGGCCCCCGACCAAAGGGGGGCCCCTCTGCACTGATGTACAGAACTTAGAAGAGGGGTACCCTTTTTTTTCTTTTTTTTGAAACGGCACGTTTTCGTTGGAAAAGAAACAATAAACGAGACAATGGACATATTTTTCTGTGCGTGAATACGTTCGTCATAAATCATATGCCCCTGCAACTGCAAATCTCGTATCCTTCTTTCCGCACGACTGACTCAAGAGCCTGAGATACACACTGGAACTTGATAGGCTACGCTGGTACATATTATAGCGAAATAGCACCTCTAATTTCAATGAATTCGCTCTCGGTCAGGGTTGCCAAATGACATTGGCCTATAACTGGCCAAACGACACAAATTTGACATATTTTGAACCCCTTTGGCTGATGCTTTCCTCAGCTATCGGCCAAATCGCCAATGCCTAAGATTTGTGTGTGGATTTGTATGTGAATTTGTATAGATGGACTAATCGATATGTTTGCTGACAAGAAGGCCAGGCTCAGTAAATTCAGGCTCTAGCCTTTCCAAGTTCTCGGGAACTTGGATACCATTTGTCCACAGGAGTTACGCCACGGGTGGAAATATACATGTTTATGTTAATTGGACATTGGTCATTTGGTCTTATTGTCCTTTCAATCTCTTTATGTATTCTAGCTTTGCAACACATTTTTTCATGTTCCCAGTATGACAGACAAGGCGGACCAAAAATGTGTCTATGAACGCAGATTTTCCCCAAAATCTCAGTCGATAAAATCACCACGAAATGTTCCATATACGGCTTAGATTGCACCAGAGAGCTTGTAGAACCCCAAAGCTTCCAGGGCCCTAAGGCGGGCCCTGAACCCACGCCTTTGGGACTTCGCGCTCGTGATGTGCGCTGCGCGCACATCGGTTGATTCTCCGCAGCAGCCAGGGGGGCCCTTCCTTCCCTGGACCCAGGGGCCCCCAGACTCATCGTTACGCCGCTGATTTGAGTGTATGTAATCTGATGACTTTCAAAAGATTATCATCTTGTGCATTTTGCACATTAAGATATGTCTGTCATGTTAGCATCTATACATAGTTTGACTGTACTTAAATCAGTTTTGAATACAACAAAGAAACCCTGGATATCTCTACAGTTTCACATAGTTTCTTTCAGAATGTCTGTCTTTGTTTTGTTCTTTCAACTTTCATCCTATGATAAAACGGTGTTCAATTAGTCTTGATAATGAGTGATAAATTACTCAGCAATTAGACAGTAATATCCAACAGTAATGGAGTTTACAGCTGTTCTCTCGCACGGTAAGGTCTCAAGGTAAAGTCAGAATATACAAGCGATATTGTTCGTCTGCTCTGGGAGATGTAAGACTAACAACCTCCTAGATGTTATAACAACTGAGATGATAAAACCACAAGATAGCCTGTTCCTGAAAAATTCTAGAAAATATTACCACTTATCAACAACACATTAACACAAGCCTTTCCTCCCTTGCTCATGAAAACAGGACAGCGAGGGTTAATATCAATTATTGTTACTAGTTGAGAAATCCACTTGAACTATTTACTGCATCAGACAGGAAAGTAGTACAGATGTGTAACTTAAGTTATAAACTTGAACAAAATATTGTAGTCGCCCAGCATATGGTAGTTCTAGTCCATTGTGGACCAAACAGCAAACAAATTTTAACTAGAGACAGAAACCCAACAAATTTAGTTATTCCTGAGACATTTTCTATGACAATATTAAATACAACGTTGCATAAGTTTTGACCATTGACAGCAAGGTTTTTTTTACAGTAATGTTGACCTAATTTTCAAAGAGTATCGATTGCATTACCGAAATTGAAATCAAGCTCTGTGAAAGCCATGAATGCATATTCAATTAACAGAATAAAATTCATAACTCTTTCGACATTCGAAATTTCCAAAGCATGGTCATTGGCAGCAAGGTTCTTGCAGTAATATCGATCTAACTATCAAGTATTAAGTTCATCTAAACACTAATATGGGAGTTATCGTGTAAACAATGCTTTTAGACATTGATCACATCATTGCTGACACTTGACTCCACAGACAGGAATGAGTCAATTGAACTTACTAATTAAGGTCAATCTGCGTATACCACATGTAAAGTTCCTAAAAGCTTTATTTTTGGAGTTATCGTGTTTCCAATGTTCTCAGACATTCACATGCATTTGGCATAAATCGTTGACCTCTAATGGCCTAAATAATCTCCGGGAGAAGCAGATTGTTTTAAATGTCTGTGGTGTTTCAAATTATGTTTACACAAAGTATTCTGGTAAAGTCAAATGTTGCAACTGTCGGATGTGAGCTGAATTGACTGAGTGAATACTGTGAAAAAAAAACTTTGTTGAAGTCTCAAAGTTAGCGAGAAGATTTACTAATGCAACATACTATTATTTATCAGGTGATGATTATATCGAATTTTTTTTGGACAAGTGATCGTCTGTTTCTAAGGTAGAGTGACCATCAACAACTATACACTCAAATATAGTTTTCTACGTCGTCACTTGCCAGTGGATTTCCCGCTCAGATATTTTATATATTTATATATATATTTTTATAAACACTTTTAAACTTTTTCCGTCCTCACCGCAATATATTTTGGATTTTACTGACTTTGCTTTTGGTGTGTTCCTTGTTCCTGACTTTCGAAATCTGAGTGCAATATGAAAGGCTTTAGTGGAATATTGTTAGCCCTTATTATCCTTCTTGTGGGAATCTGCATACAAAGTCAATTCAAATCTTCTCACCTCACCAATACGTATTCAAGAATCTTGACCACCCAGACCAACACTGTTCACAGGCTCCACGAGAACCTGGTTCTCTCTTTTACCTTCGGAAGGACACCGTCATCCTTTACATTTCACCAAAAGAAGTCATACAACATCATTCTGAGAATCCTTATTTTATATCTATTAAGAAGTGGGGACATTGAAACTAACCCTGGTCCATCAGGGAAACGCTCACCAAAAAATCCTTGTGTTGCCTGCTCTAAGGGTGTTATCGCCACTAGTAAAGCCGTTAACTGTGATGGATGCGACAAATGGACCCACGTTAATTGTACCAAGGAAATGTCCATCTCTTTTTACAAGGAGCTTGTTTCCACCCAAAGAGAAATTGCATTCCTCTGCAACCAATGTTCTTTCCAAGACCTACCATTCTATAACATAAATGTCAATGAAGACGATCCACCAAATTTCACAAACGAGGATATGCTGCATGAAAAAAGGGATACTTCTGATAGGCCTACCAACCTCGATATGTTTAAACACAAGGGCATTCACCTCATCCATTTTAATACAAGGTCACTGTTACCTAAGATTTCTGAACTCAGAACCATTGCATTAGAAACCCAAGCTACTATTATCGCTATATCAGAAACCTGGCTCGACGACAGTATCACCGACACCGAGATCTTACTACCTGGCTACAACATCATCCGTTCAGATCGTGATCGCTCCGGCGGTGGAGTTTGTACTTACATCAGGAATAATCGGGCTTACACACCTCGGGATGATCTTGTTAAAGATGGGATGGAATCAGTGTGGATTGAACTTAATCTACCAGACAGTAAACCCATTATTGTTGGTACTGTATATCGTCCACCTAAAGAAAGTGCTGCTAAATTTAATGTAGGTCTGGAAGCTGTAATTTCATTGATTAGCTCAGACCATGAAATTGTTATGCTAGGAGATTTCAATATCTGTATTCTTAAAGACCATGATCTTGCTAAGAACTATACCAGGACTCTAAAGTCCCTGAATCTCAGAAATCTCATTTGCGAGAAAACTAGAATAACTGATAGTTCTGCATCTTGTATCGATCATATTATTACCAATATTTCCTTAAACAAAATTGCTAACTCAGGCACGGTCGACATCGATTTGAGTGACCACCTGCCAGTCTTCTGTACTTACAAATCCACTAAGATTAAATTTAATTCTCATAAATCCATTAAAATTAGATGCATGAAAAATTACAATCAAGATTCTTACCTTGATAACCTGAGAGANCCCCCCAAACATGCCAGCAAGACTATCTAAGCGGAGCGCCACCATCGGTTGGCGCGGAGCGTACAAGAATTTTTTTGGCTTTACAAACCCCCCAGATGGCCGGAAACGGCACTTCCCGAATATTCTAAGTTGCATGTACCTAGCCTGGATCTCATGTCTGCAATTTCTCAATTGATGAGAAAAAACAATCTATGAAATATGGTAATACATATCAGATGAGTTGAGATGGTCTGAAAATTGAGATTTTTAGGCATTTTTGGCACGTGTAGCACGCTTGCACACTATAGTTCATTTGACGGAAAAGACACACCTGGCTGACTTGTAAGACGTCCTACATGTTTAAAATTGGCGTTTAATTTAATTTTTTATTTCTCTCTCTCTTTTTTTCTCTCTTTTTTTCTCTTTCTTTCTCTTTTTTTTTTGTGGCCAAGAGCAGGGGGGGGTCCGGACCCCCTGGACCCCCCTGGATCCGCGCCTGATAAATTTCTTACAACCAGCCTGTAACTGCAAAATGGTGATAAACTGTAAATCCTCATGCTCATACATTTAATTTTAAACCAGAAAACGAAAAGGTTTAGACTAGTCTACCACTGCTATTCCTCTCGATTTTTTTAATTTCCAATCATATGATTAAGCGGATGTTCGGAAACACTTTTTTGGCTCACCTTTGGGGGGGCCATGGCCCCCCTTGGCCCCCTTGGATCCGCCAGTGCCTAAGCGGAGCGCCATCATCGGTTGGCAAGGAGCGTCGAAATTTTCGATGAAAGGTACCCTTAGATCGGTAAAATTAACACCCATATAGGCTTTAAATTGCATCTAAACAATTAATGAACGTGTGTAAATTTAGGGAGGGCGGATAGAAGAACTTATATGGTGATGTGCAACTGAAGCTTATACGCCACTATTTAGGCGGTGCACCACCATCAGTTGGCGCGGCACGTCGAAATTTAAGCAAAAAGGAAATCCGAGATTAGCAAAAATGACACCTCTGGTAACAATAAATCGCATCTAGACAGTTCTTTCCCCCTAAAATTATTAGTATATTGTGCATCTGGACCGATCAAGAATATGTTCAGCACCCACTTCGAAATTCTCCCCGCGGTCCCCACTTCTTGGAGCACTTGGCAAATATTGGGGCTGAGCATTCCGTTACCCCCCCCCCCACTTTTTTCATGGGGGATAAGTCCCTCAAGTCCACCGGTTCCGTCGCCAATGAAGTCGAGGAGGGGTGATTTCGAGCAGTAAAGAAATTACATCGGCATATGCCATTGCATATTGTTGAATGACCGGGGGGGGGGGGTGATATGTGTCAGTGTATTGAATTTAATTATTGATATACCCAATATGCAAATCTGGCTTTCGTAAATCGTTTCTCTGGATTTAGTTATTCAACGCATTCAGTAGAGCAGCAAAGTTGAAAATCAATTTCTGAAGCTAGCACTGTAGCACATGCCGCGGATTCATCACATGCAGAATTGAATCGCTAGTGTGTTAGCTCCAGGATTCGTAACCTGTGCTGCGAACCATGTGCTAGCTCCAGCTCCAGTTATTCTGCATGCTACATGTTACGATCTTAAACACAAATTCGACTTAGATTCGAAACAAATAGGCCTATTTGATTGAGCTGTTGTGGGGAAATAATTTCGATTAGGGTTATGCACATTTGTCTGCAAAAACAACAAAAAATTGAACTAAGATTTTGGAAAAAGTGGGGGGGCAACTGCCCCCTCTTGCCCCCCCCCCGTAATCCCGCCCATGCTGAGAGAAATTGACTGGTCGGTTGTCACCAACCAGACAGATGTCGATCGAGCCTGGACTTTATTTAAGCTTAACTTATCCAATGTTATTGACGCGGTTGCTCCTCATAAAACGGTTCGCATCAAGCAACGGTCTGATCCCTGGTTTTCGGGAGAAATTCTTCATGACATTCATAAAAGAGACCAGTTGCTCAAGAAACTTAAATTGAACAGAAATGATGCTTCTCTTTACAGAGAATACTGTTTTATGAGAAACAAGGTAAAGCGTGGTGTTAAAAAAGCCAAATCTGTATTTTATTTGTCTTAACTTGAAGAAAATCGTAATGATTCGAAGAAGCTATGGAAACAATTGAAACACCTTGGTTACAGTTCTAAATCAAACAGTTCTTCTAAGATTGTCTTAGACTTTAACAACTCAAGGGTACATGAACCCAAAGCTGTTGCCGATTGTTTCAATAGCTTCTTTACTAACATTGCTGCCAATTTAGTGGAAAAACTTCCACAACCTAAACATATCTTCAACTATACT
>JAIPMN010028651.1:1416-14101 GCA_020650975.1 Apostichopus californicus
ACTATATGATAACACGGTAAATATGCACTTTCTTCTATCGACTCTCTGCATCAATTCAACCATGCACAATTTGGGGGGCAAAAAGTTGCCCTGCACTTCCACCAGTTGTTACAAGGTCCCCCTAAACAAGGCCCTTGGAACAGGTGCAGGTCTGACACATAGAATCGATAAAAGAGCGATACGAGTTTTAAACACAAAAATTTACTTTATTAAACGAAACCATACGATACTTGAGGCTTCTTACAATAATACTTAGAATACAAATGAATAATAATACTAATACGAATAATACAAGTTAAACTGGACACGGCTTTCTCTCCAGTTCCAGGATAAAGTTCATATTTCGAGACTCTGCCTCATCTCAAGCGAAAGGAACATCGCATGTCGCCTCTCTTTGCCAAGTTTGACCTAATTCTCAGGTCACAAGTTACCACCAGGTCACGGCTCCAATCCAAAACCTGGTTCACTACAAACGTTGACTTTCACTCAAAAAATCATAAAGTTTTCACTGTGCTGGTCCCCGACCAAATCGTCTCCCAATCTGTACAACGGGACGTCTCAGAGCGAAGTGATTATTTCTATGCCTAATTTTCCACGAGGCAACATTCCAAACACCGCCCAAGGAATTTAAAGTTATGACCACTAGTACTAAGTCTATTGTGATACACACGTTTATGCAAATGAGTTACTGCAGTTGCATCATAAGAGATTCCTTAAGTACTTCAACTAAGAGTTTTATTTTGATCGACCCCCTGACAATGAGAAAAAAGTTTATTGTTAGTTTTGTGCATTACAATATCACAGTAGATGTTTCATCACTTGAAAAAAGATATGTAACTTTTGAATTGAGCATAACACTTACCCTAGACATACAACGCTTTCATCCCATACGTACCTGGCTAGGTCTGACTTTTGCTCGAAGCAAGTCCTTGAGTTTTGTCTGTAGCTTTCCAAACCTGCCAAGGATAGCTCAATATAAGATACTTAAATGAATTTTGATTCCATACTCAGCATTTCTTTGCCCAGACATTTCTACAGTAGTATAAAACATACTTTTGAAAGTAAATTTGGAAAAATTTCAGACGTGTTTGACTCAAACAATAGTTTGATATAAACCAAGCTAATAACTCATACAGTTATGGAATTTTAGCTTGGAACAGCTAATTCAATGCAAAATGGCTGCTTTCAGAATCAATATTGACCCTGTTTAGTTTCATGTATCTCATTCAGGCCCACAAATTAACCAATCCTGCTGTATGGAACCCACATGTTTTAGCTTTTGTTTTTCAGATTTTTGTTATTTATATTCATTCCCAAAGAGTGAGTGATTTTGCTGTGTAGAACAGTTTTGTAAAATCATCCAAACTTAGCTCATTACCTTGCTTTAAATCAGCATTTTGCGTTTGGTCGCCGTTTTCTACTTTTTTGACATGTCCATCAAGTTTTTTACATATATCAATCACAAAACAGCAAACTAAGATATTAACCAAGTTTTTCCCTGCCAACAACGTTAATTGGGGAGTAATTAAGGATATTTGCTGATAATGAGAAAAGTGTCCACGACAAATTCCACATTTAAAATTAATCGCATACAGTTCCCCCAAACCCACTAGTTTGAATTCAACCAATCAGAGATGTAGCTTTAGTATGATCCGTTGCTAAAAATAGATTCAAGACTTTGCGTTGGTACAACCAGGGAGTTGTTATGGAAAAACCTGGTACAACTGCCATATAGACTGTACACAAATCAAGCATGGTGTTGTATTACCGTATTGGTCAATGACGTTCGTAGTGTTTAAATATTCATATTACGGAAAATATCTTGGAGAAAAGCAAAGTTGAAAGTTGCAAATTTTTCGACTTTTATGCCACCATTTGAAGTAAGATTTAAATAGATAAGCTATGTAGTTATGTATGTCGTTACGGCATAGTGGAGTCAGTGAGGTTGAGAAAAATCATAGAAAAGGATGCAAAATGCTGCTTTAAGATACTCTGCCTTGATATAAACATTTTCAAATAGAATTCTGACAATGTCAACTAAAGATAGTTTTCCTATATTGCATGTTATGAAATTAATGTTAAGAATAAAAATGAAAGCAAGTACCCTTCATGGCAAACACTGGAAATTATGGAATAGAATGATTAAAAAAAAGCATGAAAAATTACCCAAACGTTTGTAAAATGTGTAAAAAGTTGTCATGTAATAATATCTGTATAGATAAATATAAAATAACTATGACAATATAAACACAATTTCAACTTCTACAAAGCATTGTGCCTTGATATCAAATTTTTATAAAGTATGAAAGCAAGTACCCTTCATGGCAAAAACTTGAAATTATAGAAGAGAATGCATAATAAAAAAAAAAGACAAAAATTATCCAAACGTCGTTAAAAATGTATAAAAAGTTGTCATGTAAAACTTTAAAAAAAAGTAGAGTATATTAAACAATATAAACACAAATTCAACTTTCAAAAAGCATTGTGCCTTGATTTCAAAGTTTTGTAAGAATGAATGGAATCAGTATTAGTTAAGGTTAGTCTTTCATATTTGAATTTATTTGAATAACCTTCTGTTATGACCAGAAAAGCTTTATCCAGCACATATAATTTGAGGTATAAACTATAAGGTTTGAAATGAGCTGGATAAGATCCTCAAATTTCGTCAAAAAACTTAATTTTCTTAACCTTTGGAGTTAAACACTTCTGTAAATTTTTCATGTGTTCTGTATTTGTAATGTTGCTTTTATTAATAAGTTATTTATTTGCTTTTTAGCTTTGTATCTTGGAATAGACTTTCTAGATAGATGACACATCATACATGCTTTAGGCTTAAGTAGTAGTAGTAAGGCATGACATAATTAATAAGGAAAGTTAAGTATAGGAAAACTTTTGACTTCAGAGAAAGATTATGCAAACTGTTTTGTATGAAATATATTTACATTCAATATTATCGAGAGGCTTACTTTTTTATCGATGTCAGTCAGGACATGAAAGGCTGCAACATTATTAGTGTACTTTTAAAGATTATTTTATTTATCTGTCTATTTGATCTAATTTTACATTTTCATTTTACCTCATTTGTGCTTCTAACTTAAAGTGATATAGGCAGAGGATGTAATAGGGAATGAAAGAGGAGGAGGGGGGGGGGGGTGGAGGTTTCCTTGAGTATAAAGTAAGCTGGCAATGCTGCCGTTCATAAGAAATGTACCATAACCCCTGCCCATTCTGTTTTTACAACACAGCAGTTCTCTTGGTTGGAAATTTTAAGTGAGAAATCTCTATTTATTTAGGAAAATTCCATCATATAAACTATCAAATGGAATAACAGTTTTGTTTTTATAAAGTTTTTTATGATGAAAATATTATGTCATAAAGTGCCGTCCATTTGAGATACTGAGGCAATTTGATTAACAAAGTTTTTAGTATATATTTTATTGTTATTTAAATTTTCTCAACTGTATTTAGCTATAATAGTATTTGTGATATATAATACAAGATGTCAAGTAACAGACCTGTGTTGTGTCAGTGTTTATTTTTTTTTGTATGTATATTTGATATAAAAACGATTGAATTTTATTCTCAATATCTAGAGCAACATTGGGGTAATATCCAAAATTCTAATTGAGATGTGTAAACGGCAATATTATCAATATGAAAATAAATCAAATAAGGGCAAAACCAAGGAAACTTTTGTTGAGACATCTGAAGATAAATAAGTTATTCCAAAAGTCTACAGTATATAACGGTATATCCAGATGTGAATAAGTCGATATAATTTATTTACATGCTCCCAAACAAAAGTTCTAAGTGAATACATTGAGAATAAATATAACCTTAGAAATTTACAGTGCAAGTATATATTGGTGCCAAGCTATGTAGATGAAGCAATATTCTGCAGAGTACATGACCTTGGATAAAAATCCATGATGTTTCATTACATGGTTTGTGAAACAAGACTAGTTGCCTGCCTGTCTAAATATTAGAACCCACAAAATTGGGAAAATTGGGCAAATTCCAACTAAAACAAGCTAGCAATAATTAAAGTTATATAGAACATTTGTGGGTTTTACACGTCACCTAAGTAATATAAACTACGTAAGGGTTAATTGCCCGTTAACTTTAGCGCTGCCGATATTAATGGCATAAGTATTTTTAGAGTTTTCTCCACGTTCCGAACGCTCTAGCATGACTCCATTTTTGAACCCAATTTATAAGAAAATACATATGTAAATCTACCGAGAGATGAGCACACTGTGGGTACTGACTGAAAACCGGTAGAGTCGGCAGGTAAGTATAACTAACCAACATTCAACACTAAAATTCTGATGCACAAACCATTCAAATGTTGAAGAAAACAGGTTTTTTTCATTACTCTTAAGAAGGGCGTTATATTGTCTGCCACCAGAGTATCCCTTCATTTCGTGTACGTAATCCGAATTTCCGGAAAAACAATTCGGCGTTCCAAATAGATGGTTAAGTGTAGCCTATGCAAAGACGAATCTTGCGAAATGGAAAACGAAGTCTAACTTAGGAAAATTTAAACCATGATTTACTGGTAAGGATTTTGATCGCCAATGTTGTCTTTCATATCTGTAATATACAGAGAGAGGGTTACACCATAGAGCAGAATATGGGTTACACTAACCGAAATGAGATTTAGTATTAGCCTAATACCATTGTGTAGCAAACTTAGCGACTATGGAGTATGGGTCCTAGTTTCACGAAAACAATCACTGCTAGCGAATAGTAGTAGTACAGTGTCAGTATATTACAGCACTTAGCATGTCTAAAGTGGCTAGCCTACTAAGTTACTAGACTAGGCCTAGTGTCAAGTTTGCCGGTCGGAATTTCTAGGAGATACAATTATTCTGCAAAACACCGGTTGTGTGCGGTAAATATAATACAAGGCAGTATTCTTTGGTATGTAACCACCTCTTACTAGTCTGACATTTTGACTGCGCTTTTAGTAGCATGGACACTTCCAATTCCGGACACCTAAGCCTTAAAACACCCCAAAACTATATCTTCTGGTATAAATCACCTGAAAATATACTTGATATGGTGGGAGAAGTGTGTTATATTACGATACACGACCAAACTTTCTTTCCTGCAAACTGTTTTCACGTTGTATTCCATGAAGATTCTTGTGATTGTGGAACTGGTATTTCTTTGCTAGAGTATTGCCAATTTCGGACACACAGTCCCAAAGCGCTAGTGATAAAATTGGTGGCGCAGTTGCTCTTTCAGTAATTATAACAGACTTCATAGATCTCCGTCATTTTATTGACAAATATGTAAGTATTTACTTGCACACGGGTCATTTCGTACTTTTTGGTGAAATTTGGCTCTTCCTGTAGGTTGTCATGGTGAAATCGTGCATTTCTTAGGGGTGTCCGAAATTGGCAGTGTTCCGAAATTAGCAATACTGACTATAGTAGTAAGGAAAAGCCATATTTCACACTTACGGGTTAACAAGCACACAAAATCAGCCCACAGTTAAAAAATTATTTTGTAAAATGCTTTCTGGTTGATTTGGTTAATAAGAATTCTTTTTTTAGCATTGGTCTGTATTCTTTTATCTTCCACCTGAAGTTACAGTCATAAACGTGCATTGAATTTATCAATTGCCAGTTACTTAAGGTTCTTAATAAGCCATATTTCACACTTTTGGGTTAACAAGCAGTTCTTAATATATATGGCTTTTACAATTATAAGTACCTAACTTTATATATTAGGCCTAAAATAGGTTGAAACTATTATGTCATTTCTGTCAGTTTTGATTCATCATGATGATGTTTGAGTTACTTGGAAATGAAACCAAAAACAAAACCCCATAAAAAGGAACATTTTTTTGTCTGTCTCTGCACCACTGACAATAGCATATGTAGGCATGTACAGTACATTAAAAAATTTTGAATCAATTGGCTCACTGTTGAGAGAGGTTTGTTGCCAAGTTTGCTTTGAACATGTATATGTGATCTATGTTGTTTTATGTTAATATGATATTTTATCTGATACTGTATATTGACATGAACTTTAAAGGCATTGAAGACTCGCCCCAAACCGTGTGCCGCGTTCTGAAAAAGTTAACTTTCCGTTGCTCGCAAGTGAAGTTTTCTGCTTGTCGCTATAAAATGCAGACGTGATACCTTGTTATCTTCAGCTGCACCTGAGATGTCGATCGCTGTATCGTTTGTTCACTGTGCTGTGGGTATTGACCGCGGCTGTATGTACTGACTGTTACACCTCATTCGAAACTAGGTCAGATTACCGGCATAAGACGTTTCTTTTTGGGGGAGTCTTCACACCTTTAATAGTCTTATTTCCTGCATCGGTATAGCTGTCTGTTACTTTGGCACACACATAACTGTCTATGAGTGACATTATAAGTCACAGAGGCATTCTATTCCCTACCCAGTCATACACCCACCTGGTTTGAAATTCATCAATAGCATAGTTTAGGGAGATTTTGTGGCACTCAGCTTCATAAATTGTTTACCAAACAGTAAACACACACACACACACAAACATTAATTTTTTTTTTACACCCCCAAAATATACTGTAAAATTAAGGGCAATGTCCTCCCATGTTATGCGCTATCCTTACTCATGGATAATAATTATGAAACATTGATCCATGTTTTGTAAAAGACATCATCAAATGACACGAATTGCCAATGTTACTGTGTATACTCAGTTTCTTGGGCCAGCTTTTTAACTAATTTAATATAATGAAATTAAAGTAAGACTTTCCAACTCTCTTGATTTAGAACTGCACCACCTTCTTTGGTGTTTCCATGGCAACAGAAGAAACAGGCAGTCTCTTAGTGGTGGTTGTTGATGTCAATCCAGTATGGTGGGGTTCTTCAAAAAGAAAAGAAAAGGTTTGAAGTGTGAATCATCATTGTTATTTTGATTTGTTACTTAAAAACTTACTCAAGGCTTACATGTTCTTCTGACTACAACAGTTCGTTCTTCCATGTGGTATCACACATTACATTTTAGCAGTGCCCGCATTCTAGCACATATGGAGTTTTGCAAATATTCAAACCACCTAGAAACTTCCATTGCGGATGAGCATGATGAAATTATTTGTTCCTGTTTACTGTTTAATATCTTTCAAGGAAGTGATCAAACATTTCATGTTCTGATTTCTTTTTCCAGACCAGTTCAACATTGCCACAATGTATGGAACAGATTATGGTCTTTGTGAATGCGCACCAGATGGCAAGCCCACAGAATAAGGTTGCTGTTATTGGTAGTCATGCTAATGAAAGGTAAATATATTGCATATTACTCATGAACTTCTTAACAATTCATTAAGTATAGTTCTTAGTTGTTAAGTATTGGAAATAACCTAGATTTGTTATCTAATTTATAGTTAACTAGCAAGAATTAAAACCTGGCACTGTTTTCTTCACTGTCAATGTTCGTTGCAAATTTAGAATTTTTTTCGAAATGCAACTCCTTACCTTTTTGGTTTCGATGATAATCGTAACCTATGCGTTCATGATGGCGTGCGTGTGCGTGCGTTTGTTTTGTATTCTGATCGAGGACTTGAACAAAAGAATTTCAGGTCCTCGGTTGTGATTTCTAAAGAATCACCACAGCCTCGGAAGAATTCTATTGTATGGGGTATTGTTAAGGTTAGGGTACGTGGATTTGAACAATGGAAAATACAATGGGGTCCTCGGTCTGAATGTAATACAAACAAGTGTGTGTAAGTACATTTGTGACGCCCAGCTTGTGGATATCTCAAGAAGGGAAGGTCAGACAAATGTCATATTTAGTGTGTAGAAGTACCACATTGAGTACAGGAAGCCTATTGTTTTTGGTGGAGGTCAAAGGTCATTTGGGGTCACCAGGGGTCAAATTGTGAAAACCTTTTAAACATATATCTCAAGAAGGGAATCATGAGCAGACCTCATATTTAGTGTGTAGGAGTACCACATTGTTTAAAAGAAGCGTATTGTTTTTAATGCAGGGCAAAGGTCATTTAGGGTCACCAGGGGTCAAATTGTTAAAACCTTGTAATCACGATATCTCAATACTGGAAGCTTGGGCCGACCTCTAATTTAGTGTGTAGAAGTACCACGTTGAGTTAAAGAAGCCTATGGTTTTTGGTAGAGGTCAAAGGTCATTTGTGGTCATCAGAGGTCAAACCGTGAAACCGTTGTAAACGTGTACACCATCACTATACATTAGGTCAGATTCATGAAGAAAACTGCTCTTGTTAACTACGTCATCGAAACCACAATGCATTTTTGCATTCTGGTTCTGTTTGTATAAATTTTAATTTCCTCTCAAGATTGATAAATGACTGTTCAGTCAAAGCAAAAAGTACAACAGTGACATTTTTTAGCTTAATTGCCATGATGGCATCATTCACTCTGCTAATATTGCCAGATGCATTCACAAAATATGACCTAATTTGAAAACTTAGTAATTATGCAAAATAGAATGCTATGAGGATATGTTATAAAGATGCAGAAATTTATTTATAATGGGAACAGGGTTCATTCGATCCTCACAATGCAGTAAGCAACATTTTACAAGTGGTCAATCTTAATAGTAACAGGAACAGGGTTCATTCGATCCTCACAGTGCAGTAAGAATCTCTTACCAGTGGTCAATCTTAATAGTAACGGGAACAGGGTTCATTCGATCCTCACAGTGCAGTAAGCAACAATTTACAAGTGGTCAATTTTAATAGTAACAGGAACAGGGTTCATTTCGATCCTCACAGTGCAGTAAGCATCTCTTACAAGCGGCCAATCTTGTCATTTAGCCCTTGTCATTTAGCCTTTGAAGAAGATCCTGCTAGGATCGAAACGTCAGGCCTACTTATTATTTCAGCCATGAGAAGATCCTTACAGTGCACTAAACATCTCTTACAAGCGCTCAATCTGAATAGTAATGGGATCAGGGTTCATTCGAGCCTCACAGTGCAGTAAGCATATATCTTACAAGCGGTCAATCTTAACAGTAAAAGGAACAGGGTTCATTCGAGCCTCACAGTGCACTAAACATCTCTTACAAGCGGTCAATCTTAACAGTAAAAGGAACAGGGTTCATTCGAGCCTCACAGTGCAGTAAGCATATATCTTACAAGCGGTCAATCTTAACAGTAAAAGGAACAGGGTTCATTCGAGCCTCACAGTGCAGTAAGCATCTCTTACAAGCGGTCAATCTAAATAGTAACAGGAACAGGGGTCATTCGATTCTCACAGTGCAGTAAGCATATATCTTACAAGCGGTCAATCTTAACAGAAACAGGAACTGGGTTCATTCCATCTTAAATGTAACAGGAATGATGGGTTCATTTGATCCTCACAGTGCAGTATTAAAGCATCTCTTACAAGCAGTCAATCTTGATAGTAACCGGAACAGGGTTCATTCCATTCTCATGCATGTTCTCTTTACCTCCCACAGTCGCTACCTTTACCCGCGTAAAGGCAGCGCAGACATTCATCAAACAGAAGTTTTAGCGCAGATTAAATCTAAGGATGGAAAATACGAACAGTTTGCAAAGGTGCAGTCGGATGTTATGAAAGAGTTAAAGGATCTCATCGCTCGTAGTGAGTTGAACATTTCATTGATATTACTCACCTTAGTCATTTTAATGTGATAGTTTACTGGTATGGACATTTGTTGTTCAAAGTGAAATTAATCTTATCTCATAGAATTGTAGTCTTATCTTGAGAAGTGAACAGTAAAGGACTTGCCTTGTTGATGTGAAATTGTGCTGTTTTTTTTAAATATGAAAATGCAGACATCCGTAGTTACTTTGGAATTTAGAATAAGGAGGGTCAGTGGCCAGAAGTGAAAGGTTGCTAACGATTAACGTTTTTTACAAAGTTACCAGCAAGAGATGGTAGAGCAAGAGTGCTATTGGTTGAGACTTGAGAGGAGACATGTAAGCTTGTTACTCATAAATATTCATGTCAGGCAAGTTTGGGATAATTTAACAACTGTGGAGAAAACATTTTAAATTTCAGTGTACTTTATTTTTATATTTTTTACTCTCTTTTTACCAATAGAAAGTTTGTGATAAAAATGTTGTTTTTATGTGTGATATAAAATCCTATGCAACAAATGTTTTTGGTATCATAGTTGCCCCCAATTTAACAATTCTTTTTGCTAAAATCTCTTTCCAGATCCGGTGGTGTCCCACACAGATACTCTCCTGTCTGGTTCTTTAGCAATGGCCCTTTGCTGTATCCTTTTTTACTTCAAGAAGACACTGAGTGAATGGAAGCATTTAGTATGTTTGTATATGTATGTGCACTGATAGGGACACTGTGTGTTTGCCCTGTTTGAAAGTCAACTTGTAAACACCCAATTTAAATCTACAGGTCTAGCCTCAACTAAACCAAATTAATTTAGTTAAATAAAGTATCAATTCTACCCTGTTCAAGTTCCAATTAACACCATGTCTGTTTAAATTGTTTACTCTGCCTCTGAAGAACGGTCACATTTTTCAGGCCATTTTGCTTTTCACAACTGTAACTGCACACTGACTTTTTGCATTTGAAAAGCAGTTTGTTAAAAGTTCATTTTCTATTGCACATCTTTTTTCGATACATTTTATGTTATTTAAAAAAAAAAAAAATTAATGTGTTGGTTCTTGCTTGAGTGATTTAATAGATTTCAGGAAAAAGCTCTTATGACAATGACTGACTATAGCAAATATCAAACTACATATTTTGGTGCAAATACTTTGCATAATGTCTCTAGACTAAAATGAGCTGTTCTACCCTAAATTTGTAGATGTACTTAATTCCTGAGATACTATAGTAACTCAAAACGTGACTGGGAGGTAATGAACTAATTTGAAAATACTTTGAATGAGCAAAGAAGTTATTTGGCTAGAGGTACAGGTAGGGATTCAGATCAGTGATCTCTGGAATACAAAGCCATTTGCTTCTGTTGCCTCCACGTCGTTTCAAAACCTGATAGGAAAATGTAATAAAAGACAAATATCAGATATTTTATGTGTAGGGCACTTGCTTGCAAGATTCATGTGTGGTCCTCACACAAAAGGCCCTACCTAACCTATCCAGACAGTCTGCATTCCAGACGGACGGAATCTTCGATTATGTACAAGGGGGTGCTTCTAAAGAAAGAACTGTCTAGAAACTAAAATGGTTTGATGAGGGGAAGTCCCATTGCTTAAAAACAGAAATTTTGTAGGGGTGCCTGCTTTTTGGGCCTGCTACAATTCCACCAGCTAAACCCAATCTGCCATTTTGCTGGTGGCAATGCCTGCCTGACAGATCCTATCCTGGGTGAGAGGGGGGGGGGGGGAGGGCACAGTACCTTGGCCAGAAACTGAATTGAATGCTCAGACTTTCTTCCATTAATATCCAAAAATTATTTTACGTTGACAGGTGCTATAGAGACTTCAATAATTGTTGTAATGTGTTTTCTTAGATTGATTTATAAAATGAAAGAAAAGATTTCTTTCTTTAACATTCCTGTCATTTAAGATATCCAACGAATGGAGAAGGAGGCTGGAGGTAAGAATTTTATCAAAATAACCTATTTGAATTCCTTGAAGTTGAGCTTTCCGCCATACCCTCCCCCCCCCCACCCCTTTCCACTTCTCACCGCCCTCTCTCCACCCCCAGATCAGTGTGATGAGCGGAGCGAAAAATTGTTCACAACGCCCTCTTCTCACATCGATGGTCAATTTGACGAGGATTCTCCAAAAGCTCAATTCTGACACCGGTAAAACTTATCTGTCGGATTGTGGACAATTACTTGTTATTATTGAGCAATAAGATCATTATTGAAAAGGGTCCTGTCTCTTTCAATCCATGCTTCTCCTGCCTCTGTGAGTGTCATGCTCATAAATAATAGTACAAACCACCCACGCTGAGTTGTTACATTGTCTCTTTGTATGGATTTGCTTTTACCTTTCTTCCCTTCCTCTTTATTTATTTTTTTCTCTGTTTTTCCTTATCTCTTTACTCTCTCTGTACTTATGTGATTTTTGAAATTTTCTTTGGTTTGTTAAGGGTCCAGACTCGAAAAGTCTCTACTTACTTCTGGTTCCTCCACTTCCATTATAGCATATCTTGAACTTTGTTTATTGTTATTTCATCACAATGTGAGTAAATTACTCATTGACTCTGTTACTGTTTATATATATGGAAAGTGGAAAAATAAGTAAACTTGAAACTTGAAATAAACTTGAAACTTGAAAAGAGTGGGAAATTTACACCCAGGCTGCACTCTTTCCCCTGCTCAACTTTTTCACACAGTAAAGATCATACCATTCTTATCCATGTAGTTTATCATGTCATCAATGTGAAGTTTTCAAAATTTCTGTCATGCTTTGAAATCTTCCATTTTTGCAATCTCTTGCTTCAATAAGTACGTTGGTTTAAGAGTATTCTGCCAGTTTGATTTCACTGGTTCTTTTTTTTTCTTATTGTTTTTTTTCTTTTCTCAGTCGGTCAGAATCTTCATTCCAGGATTTTGGTGATCAAAGCAGCAGAAGACAGCGCCTCCCAGTACATGAACTTTATGAATGTCACATTTACAGCTCAAAAGCAGGTATCGTTTCTCCTCCATTTTACAGGAATCAACCTCTGAGGATACTTCCAGCTGATCATACCTTACCCCAGGTGCATAGCCAAGGGGGGGGGGGGGCGAAGGGGGCAACCGCCCCCCCCCC
>JAIPMN010028655.1:0-11959 GCA_020650975.1 Apostichopus californicus
AAAAACATTATTTGGGCTGCTCCTTTAATCCTGTATTAACAGTATTACACATACTCATGCAAGGACCAAGCCAACGGCTTTACATCTTTCTTTAACTTTTCATTGGTAGATGTCGCTAAATTGATGAGACTCAATCTTCCCTACCACTCCCAACATGATGTTACTACTTTCCAAGAAGCAAGGAAGGAATCATTTGAGAAACAGGTGAGTTTCTCTTTACAAAACCTGAGAAGGGACAGAAGTTGGGGAAGGATGAGTTGTGTTTCCATTCCTTCTATGGTGTGTTTCCATTCCTTCTATGGTGTGGTGCCATTCCTTCTATGGTGTGGTGCCATTCCTTCTATGTTGTGTTTCCATTCCTTCTATGGTGTGCTGTCATTCCTTCTATAATATGTTTCCATTCCTTCTATGGTGTGTTTCCATTCCTTCTATGGTGTGTTTCCATTCCTTCTATAGTGTGTTTCCATTCCTTCTATGGTGTGGTGCCATTCCTTCTATAATATGTTTGCTTTCCTTCTATGTTGTGTTTCCATTCCTTCTATGGTGTGTTTCCATTCCTTCTATGTTGTGTTTCCATTACTTCTATGTTGTGTTTCCATTCCTTCTATGGTGTGTTTCCATTCCTTCTATAGTGTGTTTCCATTCCTTCTATGGTGTGGTGCCATTCCTTCTATGGTGTGCTGTCATGCCTTCTATGTTGTGTTTCCATTCCTTATATGTTGTGTTTCCATTCCTTCTATGTTGTGTTTCCATTCCTTCTATGGTGTGTTTCCATTCCTTCTATAGTGTGTTTCCATTCCTTCTATGGTGTGTTTCCATTCCTTCTATGGTGTGGTGCCATTCCTTCTATGTTGTGTTTCCATTCCTTCTATGGTGTGTTTCCATTCCTTCTATGGTGTGTTTCCATTCCTTCTATGGTGTGTTTCCATTCCTTCTATGGTGTGTTTCCATTCCTTCTACGGTGTGTTTCCATTCCTTCTACGGTGTGTTTCCATTCCTTCTATGGTGTGTTTCCATTCCTTCTACGGTGTGTTTCCATTCCTTCTATGGTGTGTTTCCATTCCTTCTATGTTGTGTTTCCATTCCTTCTATGTTGTGTTTCCATTCCTTCTATGGTGTGTTTCCATTCCTTCTATGTTGTGTTTCCATTCCTTCTATGGTGTGGTGCCATTCCTTCTATGGTGTGTTTCCATTCCTTCTACGGTGTGTTTCCATTCCTTCTATGGTGTGTTTCCATTCCTTCTATAATATGTTTCCATTCTTTCTATGGTGTGTTTCCATTCCTTCTATGGTGTGTTTCCATTCCTTCTATGGTGTGGTGCCATTCCTTCTATGGTGTGTTTCCAATCCTTCTATGGTGTGTTTCTATTCCTTCTATTGTGTGCTTGCTTTCTTTAGTGATCTTGCTTCAGGATAGAGGCTCTCTCTATCTGATAAATGTTAAAATAAAGGTTTGGCTAGAATGTGATCTGATTTTTAACATAGGGGCTAATTTGTGAACTTGCAAACAGAATAAACTTATGATGCCTTTGTTAGCTGTGCGTATTGTAAAGTTGCAGTATGGTGGTGGGATACTTTGGCTAACTGAAGTAGCTGATTGGCCTGCTAGTTTAAACTGCAATCAGCTTACCTGCCACCCTAAGGTAATTCCCACTGCAAGAATCTACTAACTAGCTTTGTCAACTGCAGTCTGATGGTGGGATACCTTAGCTTAAAGTAGTGGATGTGTCTGGTAGTTTAAACTGCATTTAGCTTACCTGCCACCCTAAGGTAGTTCCAACTGATAGAATCTACTAACTAGCTGTGTCAACTGCAGTCTTCTTTCCTCTGTTTTTGATAGAAGTCGATTTACTTGGAGCAGACCCAAGAGAAGAAGAACATTTATCGAAATTCAAAGCATTCTCAACTTAGCAAGAAGAAGAAGAGGAAACAGAAACAAATGAAGAAATACGAAAAAGAGAAACTGGAAACCTTGCAAGCAGCAGAGACTGTCCCAGATGGTAGGGTAGGAGGAGCAAGGACATGTGACTGGGAGGTGGGAGCTAGAGATGATAGCGAGGTGAAAGATATGAATGTTGCTCATAGGGATTGGTTCCCCATCGTGGAAAAGAGCAGCTCAAAAGATGGGACTGACCAGTGCATTCTGGGAGACAGTAGTCAGGCTAGGGAGGGTTTACATGAGATGGACTTCGATGACAATTCTAAGCAATCGAGTGATAGGAAGGGTCCTTCAACCAAACCAAACCAGTTAACAAGTCATCTCATTACATATTCAGGTGATGAAGACGCTCCCACTGGAGCAGACCACAAACTAGAACCAGAAAGACCACTTTCTTTGAATAATGTAAAAGAACTTCCCGCTTCCTTAGAAACAACAAGCTTGCAACAACTGCCTAATGTCAACGAGGACACCAACATGGACACCTCTCAGGGTAGTTCTAGCCTGACGTCTAATTGTTCTCGTCTCGGAATGAAGGGTGGAGTTTCTGCTACACTTCCATATATGTCTGCCTCTACCTCAAGCACCAGCAATACAAATATACCACCGATAGATTTGAACTTGACAGACTCCAGGCAGGGTGAAGAGACTGCTGAAGCTACTATCTGCTTCAGTAACAACATTCATGTGACAACATACCGTAGTACCAAAGAGCAAACAATGCCAAACCCTTGTACAGGAAAATGCTCTCCAAATCTAGATAAAGTTGGTAAAGTAACAGATTCCAGGCCAGGAGAGACCAACACAGTCATTGAAAAAGAAACAAAGCTGTTGAAACTGAAACAAACATATGGTGAGTCACATGTGATGGAATCTAACCTTGAGGGGATCAACGCTGCCACTGAGAGGATCAAGGCTGCCACTGAGGGGATCAACGCTGCCACGGAGGGGATCAAAGCTGTAGTGGAGGGGATCAAAGCTACAGTGGAGGGGATCAAAGCTACCACTGAGGAGATTAAAACTACCACTGAGGAGATTAAAACTACCACTGAGGAGATTAATGCTACCACTGAGGAGATTAATACTACCACTGAGGAGATTAAAACTACCACTGAGGAGATTAATGCTACCACTGAGGAGAATAATGCTACCACTGAGGAGATTAAAACTACCACTGAGGAGATTAAAACTACCACCGAGATTAAAGCTACCACCGAGGAGATTAAAGATCAAATGGCCGATGGAATAGTCAACCCCTCTCCTAAACAGCTCATCAAACCTGAAGACAATAAGCAGGTCTCTGAAGAAGCAGACCAGTCAGCATCACCAATAGACTTGCCAAGGACCCAGGCTGGTAGTACAGTTACTGATAATGGCTGCCTCATTCAACTATTCACTGGTAATATGAACTGTAGAAATATTAATTCTGTGTATAAAGTATGTAATGCAAAAGGATTCTATGTATCGTATATAAAAGTAAATATGATTTATACAGTTTAGAAGTTAAATTGATCAGACAAAAGTTGCTTAATCTCATGGAGATTAATCTTATGGTATTAATCTCATGGAGATTAATCTTATGGTAATTTCTCATCCTGAATGATGAACTCTGTGTTATGAATTGCTCATGACTTGGAACATGGTGGGGAGGGGGGAGGGGGAGGGGGCAGGTTGGACTGTGGAAATGTGAAGGATGTTACTTAATTTTTTATTATTGTTTGTAAATAATATTCACTATATATATGTCATCAATGTGGAGAAATATTGCTGCATAAACATGTACATACTCAATTCTTTCACAAGAATGAGGGCAAAGTCAAGACAAGGTACAGCTTGAAAGACCTGTATTTGTCTCAGAGCTTGTCATAAATATTCAACAAAAACCCTTACTGATACCAGACTTTTTGTGTTTTTGTTGCCAGAGACTGTCAACCCTGATATGACAGAAGTCAACGATTGGTCGTTCCCATCCACAGACCAGGAGAGGATACGAGCTGCTGTGTTTTTACATTTTTGGGAGCAGGGGTACTACTTGACGTCTGGAATGAAGTTTGGGGGAGACTTTCTAATTTATAAAGGTAATTTCTCCTCTGAATGATGAACTCTGTGGTATGAATTGCTGGTTACTAGAAGTCTATGTGAATCTCTTCTGCATAGATGGTATTCCCTGTGATGGAGTAATATGAATGTCAGCTATCTTTATAACAACTAGAACTATGTAGAAGACATCAGGGATAAGTGATGTTTGGATCGTTGAGTTGTTCAAACAGAATTAAAGATGAATAGTTTTTTTAACAGTTTTATAAAAACTGATATTTATTTCTAAATGACAACAGAGGGCAGACATGTTGTTTTTTGAGTGTTCAACTTGTGTTGCCTAGATGCTCACCTTGTTCCCTGGGTGTTCACCTTGTGTTCCCTGGGTGTTCACCTCATATTTCCTGGGTGTTCCCCCTTATGTTCCCCGAGTGTTCACCTTGTGTTTACTCTGGGTGTTCACCTCATGTTTCCCTGGTGTTCATCTTGTGTTCCCTGGGGTTCACCTTGTGTTCCCTGGGTGTTCACCTCATGTTCCCCAGGCGTTCACCTTGTGTTTACTCAGTGTTCACCTTGTGTTCTCTGGGTGTTCACCTTATGTTCCCCATTTGTTCACCTTGTGTTTACTCAGTGTTCACCTTGGTCCCTGGGTGTTCACCTTGTGTTCCCTGGGTGTTCACCTCATGTTCCCCGGGTGTACACCTTGTGTTTACTCTGGGTGTTCACCTTGTGTTCCCCGGGTGTTCACCTTGTGTTCCCTGGGTGTTCACATTGTTCCCTGGGTGTTCACCTTGTGTCCCTTGGGTGTTCACCTTGTGTTAACTCAGTGTTCACCTTGAGTTTACTCAGTGCTCTAAGCAGGGAGCTGCTACTCTAGCATCTCCCTGCTCTCAGTATTAGCAATGATTTACAATGCAGTTGGTTTGTCAAACATCACAAAGTGTAGGTTACTCCTTCCTAGGTGGTATCTTTATTACTGCCTAATATTGTTTTCATATGCACTTGGTTCCATTGCTATATATATTTAATGGTCTATCTTTGCCTTTGTTCCAACCAGGTGATCCGTTGTTGTACCACTCCACATTTATAGCTGTTTGCCTCCCGTACCAGAAATCCATGTCTACACAGATGATCATTTCCTACGGCAGACTTGGCCCCATCGTAAAGAAAACTGTACTACTCTGTTCCCTAGACGACCAGGGAAATGTGAGGTCTGTGTCACTTCAGTGGTCTGGAATATGAGCGGTCACCAGGGAAATGTGAGGTCTGTGTCACTCCCAAGTGGTCTGGAATATGAGCGGTCACCAGGGAAAGGTGAGGTGTGTGTCACTTCAGTGGTCTGGAATATGAACGGTCACCAGGGAAATGTGAGGTCTGTGTCACTTCAGTGGTCTGGAATATGAGTGGTCACCAGGGAAATGTGAGGTCTGTGTCACTTCAGTTGTCTGGAATATGAGCGGTCACCAGGGAAATGTGAGGTCTGTGTGACTTCAGTGGTCTGGAATATGAGCGGTCACCAGGGAAATGTGAGGTCTGTGTCACTCCCAAGCGGTCTGGAATATGAGCGGTCAGCAGGGAAATGTGAGGTCCGTGTCACTCCCAAGTGGTCTGGATATACTGCACAGAGTGTCTCAAAGGGAGGTAAAGAGTACAGCGGAGGGGTGTCACAGATCAGAATAGATTCAGTTCTAGATGGCAAACATTTTGATTGATCAAAAAATATCACTTCTGACCAACTTTGAGAAGATGTTATTATACTGCATAGATTACTCTTCTTTGGAGTAACATTTTAAGTCTGGGTGGTGGAGCCAGGGGAATACAGGGGATCATGTCCTCTCAGTTATGTGAAGAAACCTCAAAATACATACACCTTTGCCATAATTAAATTAAAAAAAAAAAACATTTCCTTAAGTAACATGTATCCTTTTGTTATTTAAAAAGTTACCTTTGTGTTAAAAAATACTAAACAAAGTTCCCTATAGTTGCAGAATTGAGAAAAAATTTAAAAGTTAATAAAAATACACTGTTTTGCTGGAAAGGCATTTGAATACTTGAAGATTTGCACAGAGTATTCACTTTGTTGGAGAGCTCTGAGACCATTTTGAATGTTTTTTCCCTGCTATCTCCCTTGATGATTGTACCCAAACCCTATTGAACCCTCGTAAGCCATCCCAGATGTTAACTGTACAATGTTAAAGTGCATGATTGCTAGCTATTGTTAAATTTCATGTTAAAGTGATGTTTGTATTTCAGAGGAAACTCCCATATTGTGTCACATATCCAAGGTCCCTTGCTCCTGTCTCAAAGTCACAAAAATCGAAACCTTAAGGACTTATGTCACCTAATATTGTCCTGGGAGTGGTGGAAAGAGCTTTACATATTCACAAATGATTTTATACCAAAGAGCTACAATTAACATAGTAACTGAACCAACACCTTCTTACAGTATTTTTCATTGATATCGCAATTTTCAAAAATAATATTGGCTACACCAAAGATAGAATTTGCTTCCTGAAAGTGGTGATGTAACCTTGCAGTGAAGGTCTAACAGGTGTTATTTTATGTTGATAAAGTGTGGTCAAGTGACTTCATTAAAAAATTAAAATATAAGAAAGAGCTCGTAAAAGTAGCAAATTAATCAAATTCCCAACTTCTTCTCTCGTCGAGAATAGTAAAATATCGCAATTTACGCACTTTCTTGGGTATTTCATCACAATTTTCTGTTATGTTATACAAGACTGCATACAAGACTTCACTAAACACTGATTCAAATATGGAGGGGTGCAAACAATGAAATGCAAAGAATTTTCTTTGTTTCCATTGTATGATTTTACTCTATTTCCATTGTATAATTTTACTTTGTTTCCATTGTATGAATATAATGTTTCCATTGTATAATTTTACTTTGTTTCCATTGTGTAATGTTACTTTGTTTCCATTGTATAATTTTACTTTGTTTCCATTGTAATTTTACTTTGTTTCCATTGTATAATTTTACTTTGTTCCCATTGTATGATTTTTAAATCCTTTTTTTGTGTAGACTACACAATGTACTTCAAACAAAAAATATAGTTTGTCCCATCGACAAAACAAACTTTCAAGATGGACCAATGTGTTTCTTTTCCACTTGCTGAGTATTATTCAATGGCTAAATTGTTTAGTCTATTTCACGTAGATAATAGAATTGTTTTCTAATATCACTGCACCAGGTTCTAATCAGTCTGTTTTGTTCATAATTTTTGGCAATTTATGCATTTATATTTTATGTGTAAAATTAAGTTGGATGGACATTTTGATCCTAGCAGGATCTTCTTCAGAGGCTAAAGAAGATCCTGTTAGGATCGAAACGTCAGGCCAACTTTTACACAGGCTCTTTAGTGGATAAGCAGTGTGCTAACAGTTGTGTTTTATTTTCATTTATATTCAGTTGAAACAACCTGTAAACAAGGTTCCTTAGAACATTCCATGGGTTAATAATATTTAAAGTGGGTACTGTCTACACCAGCGGTTCTAAATAAACGACATTTGTGCAGAACATGTTCCTGATATTTCACTCCAATCTTGCACAATCTCACTCAGTATACAGTCCCACTAAGCCTTAGGCTTGATCACCCAATCCTGCACATTGCTAGATCTAGGTATACCCAGATTGCTTCCTATGTGCATTTGCTCCAACCAATGTTTCCATCTGCTTGCCCTTGTTCAAAATTGAGAACACCTGGTTCTACAGGCTAGAACCTTACAATGACCTCAAGCTCCAACTTTATTTCAACCCTGTGACTCACATCAATGGAAGACAGAGTTATCAAGTAACTCACATCAATGGAAGACAGAGTTATCATGGATCGATTGTAAACTGCTTATCCAACCAAGTCAATATTCAAGTTCAGTCCTTTTATAATGTAATTTAAACAATTAAGCATCATGTGGGTTACTCAGAAAGACTTCTGAAACATTGAATAAATGTCTTAAAGTGCACATGAGAATGAGTGAACCCATTGAGGTGGGGAAGGGGAGACATTGGCCACAGATACTGCTTGAACTTACATTGGTTTGGAGGAGACCTGCTGTACAGAATTAATACGTGACTTGTGGTATTGAGAGGGGACCATGGTAGTAAACACTCAAATAAGCAGACATTAATGTTGATTTCATATTCCTCGTCTTTCCACTTCTTGTTTGGATTTGGCATTTACTAGCAAAGAAGAAACTAAATAAACAGAAGTACACAAGTAATTTAATTTTGGTTGAAAAGGTAATATTTGGTTTATTAAACAGTCTCTAGTTTGATTTGTAAAAAGTTGTATCGAGGATAGAAAAGATTAAAATATTCAAGGTGAAGTTAATTATCAAACAGTACAATCAACCAATAACACTTAGTATTACTACACAATGAAATGACTGTCAAAAATAGGGTCTGAAGTAATAAATACTTAGTTCTTTCGTTCGTACAAACTTTACCTTAGTCGAGAAATTCCTCTGAAGTGCTTCACAGTTACAGCTAAGTTGTTCTCTTTATTTGACCAGCAAAAACAAAAAGCTAAATAAGTTTGAAAGGAAGGCTTAGCACAGCCCTAGCAACCATATACAGCATCTACTCCCTAACAATCAGAACAAGATAAATGCTAACTAGCAACTATAGCATAAGAGTACTCTCTGGTGAACAAGAGAGTACTTCTTAGTGGCCATCACAAGAGTACTCATTAAAAGCCTTAGCATAACAAGAGAGTACTACATAGGGCAAGATAAACCACCCTCTTGCTACCAAACAGGAAAGTACCCCATTACCAAGAAAGAGGTACCAAATTACAAAAATATACCCAAGCTGTAACCGCAATACTAGATATTAACTATGCATTAGTGACCATAACAAAAAGGACTCCATAGCAACCGTGTTGTGAAACTAATCTCTAGTGACCATAACAGATAAGTACTCCCTAGCAACTAAAATATGAAGTTAAATCCCTATCAACTATAATATTAAGTTATTCCTAGGTAGCTCCTCTTATATGAAATTACTCCCTAGCTACTGTAATATGAAGTTACTCCCTACCTACTATAATATGAAATTACTTCCTAGCTACAATAATATGAAATGACTCCCTAGCTACAATAATATGAAGTTACTCCCTAGCTACTGTAATATGAAATTACTCCCTAGCTACTGTAATATGAAGTTACTCGCTAGCTACTATAATATGAAGTTACTCCCGAGCTTCTTCAATATTCAGTTACTCCCTAGCTACAAAAATATTCAGTTACTCCCTAGCTACTATAATATGAAATGACTCCCTAGCTACTATAATATAAAGTTACTCCCTAGCTACTATAATATGAAATTACTCCCTAGCTACTATAATATGAAATTACTCCCTAGCTACTATGAAGTTAACTCCCTAGCAATCAAAAAGTAAATACTGGCCTCCTATCTTTAGCCAAGTTTTTCTGTTGAAGTCACTGAGGACATAAACGAAAGTAAATACCTGTAAGACAGTCCAAGGCTTTCCAATGCATATTTAGCATCACCTAGCTTGCCACTGGACAAAACCTCTATTACACAGTCAACATTTAGCATTAGTTGTCCAACAGAGTTCCAGATCACAGTCTTAAAAAACACCTTGTAGAACATCTCTGGAAAGTTTACTGGAAAGTTTAAAAGACAACCTTCATCTTAAAATTGTCTGTACTCTTGAACCTTTTAATTAACAACTTTGGCAAATATACAAAAATATGATGATACCATTAAAAGAATCGCAATTATTGGCAAAAATTTGCACACAAGGGAATGAAGTTTGATTGCTTGTAACATTCAATGCTATTTGTATTAATACTGACTGTATATACATACTGCCCAGCTGTTGCTGCTAACTTTAATCTTATCGGCTATAAAGCATTTATTTGGATGAGTCACTGATCATTAAAGTGGTTAGATTTAAAGCAATCTATCACCACGTCAATGATATTTATTATTTAGAGTTGATATATTTCACGAACCTCTCTATATGATCCATCAATATTAATATTATTCTATTTACTCTTCTCAACATCCAGCTGTCAGCTGTATGCTAATATAAATATTGCAGGATACATTATCATTTTGACCTGGACACGGTATTAGGTCAGAGTCTTCTTAAGTTTCTGCGACTTGTTGGGGTCAATATCCCACTCCCACTGATACGTGAGGATTTCTGGCATGGCTTGTTGCCATGGTAACAAGACCCACAGTTGGTACAGATATTAGACTGACATTTATTGCACGTAGCCTTGGCGATGGATGACAAGATTCTAGCAGGAGATCCACAGTGACATTTCATCTGCATCTCTCCATCTCGTAGAGATTGCTTTGCCTTTGAAAGAAAGAACACAAAGAGGAAATGGCTTACAAAATGTGTTAAATGAAAAGCAAGACTTTGTGAGTCATCACTTGGTAATGTATCAGCATCACTCATCCAATAACTTACAACAACGATGCTGTGTTTATGCTAAATGGTACCCCTCTACCCCTCCCCACTCTTAAGAAAGTATAAAGGCAAAGTATAGTAGAACCAGATATATTACATGCAAGACTATAAAGCATGTATTGAACACTCAATAGTTACTATTCAGTACCTGACTCTAAAGCATCCATTGAACACTCAATAGTTACTATTCAGTACCTGACTCTGAAGCATCCATTGAACACTCAATAGTTACTATTCAGTACCTGACTCTAAAGCATCCATTGAACACTCAATAGTTACTATTCAGTACCTGACTCTAAAGCATCCATTGAACACTCGATAGTTACTATTCAACACCTGACTCTAAAGCATTCATTGAACACTCAATAGTTACTATTCAGTACCTGCTCCATTGAACACTTAATAGTTCTTATTCAGTACCTGCCAAAATTCCTCGTGTCTGGAAGACCTTAATCTGGTAGGAGAATAGAACGACGATGATGCCTGCAACCTCTCTGATTTAGCTGTTTCCTGGATGTCACCAAACAGGAGAGAAGACCGAGTCACTGATTTGTTTTGATGGTCGACGTGAGCAAGATTTTCCTGTTTGGAGAATTAAAAGATTAAGTTGAGATATTTACTTCCAGCTAATCTGTATTGTACGAAATAACAAGTGAGGTTTAACATGATTTGTCTTGAACAGATAGGAACCTTTACCTACCTGTCCTTCAGTCTACTCTACTACCAAGTCGCATCCCACTCCCAACCCCACCTCAGAAAACAGGCTCCACTATCTGAAGTGGGGCAAATATCTGTCCAAGTCACATCCCACTGCCAACCCCACCCCCAGAAAGCAGGCTCCACTATCTGAAGTGGGGCAAATACTGCCCAAGTCACATCCCACTCCCACCCCAGAAAGCAGGCTCCACTGTCTGAAGTGGGGCAAATAGCTGTCCAAGTCACATCCCACCCCAGAAAGCAGGCTCCACTATCTGAAGTGGGGCAAATAGTACTGCCCAAGTCACATCCCACTCCCACCCCAGAAAGCAGACTTCACTGTCTTAAGTGGGGCAAATAGCTGTCCAAGTCACATCCCACTCCCACCCTAGAAAGTGGGATCCACTGTCTTTAATGGGACAAATAGCTGTCTTAGTTTCACTTGCCAAATGCCTGCTAGTTGGAAAGTTTCCTTTGGAAGTTTTCGCTTCCCTCAATTACCTCTGGGTTATTATTCCAAACCATCAAATGCTTGTGCCCCCTTCATGTGGTTTCCCTATGGGTGAAACCAGCCAGGGTACAGCCTCTAACCAGCCAGGGTACAGCCTCTAACCAGCCAGGGTACAGCCTCTAACCAGCCAGGGTACAGTCTCTAACCAGCCAGGGTACAGCCTCTAACGAGCCAGGGTACAGCCTCTAACCAGCCAGGGTACAACCAACCCTAACCAGCCAGGTACAGCCTCTAACCAGCCAGGGTACAGCCTCTAACTAACCAGGGTACAGCCTCTAACCAGCCAGGGTACAGCCTCTAACCAGCCAGGGTACA
>JAIPMN010028657.1:0-13467 GCA_020650975.1 Apostichopus californicus
GCTTTGAAACCAACTACTTCCTGGATGGCTCGGCTCGGTTGGTAGAGTTCACCAATAAACAGAAACTATAGGAAAATTTTGACATTTAGTGGTAGGCTTTATTTTTTTATTTTTTTTTTGATCCTGTGTGCTTTAACTTCTAATATGTTTTCACAATTTCAAGTTGATCAAGTGGACCAAGAGAGAGAGAGAGCTGAGGCTGGTGGAAAGGCTTTAAATTTAAAGGTCATTTTGCTTTTGGGTGTTTTATTTAAGTGCTGTCATTTGCTGCTCACTAACATTTATTGTGTCAATGTTTTTGTTTACTCAACAGCTTATCTTCTTCCATCTCAATGTAAGTTATACCACATTTATTCTCAAATTTCTTTATCACACGCTATTCTGACCAAATGTTCTATGCCCTTCTGTGTACACGTTAATATATATTTCCTTGTAGGATACAGTATCTATATCTTGAAAACAACGACATCTACAGTCTGGGAAGTCATACATTCAAGGAAGTATGGGATGAAGAATACCGAATTCTCAATTTTCGTAGTATGCTTAATAATCGTCCCGACCTGGCTTTATCAATGCCAGATTACATCAACAGTGGTTTTTAAATGTTATCTGCAAGTAATTTGCATATATAACCCTGTATGTTAATGTGGGGGTGCTCTGTATCTCTGAAATAGCTGTCTGCCTGCTGGCCAGGAATTGCAACAGCAGCTGCAGAACCCTTCACCTGTCTTAAGTTTTGTTTTTGTTTACTCTCTTCAACGCCAGTTGTGGTCCACACAGTCGGCCCTATCTGCCGCTCCCTCCACAGCGTGGTCAGTCAAGACAGTAAGATGCTCCTGACCAGTTGCTACAGGACATGTCTGGACAAAGTTTTGGAACACAATGAACTCAACAAAAGGAGCCCAGATACAGCTTCGAAAGATGAAGAGAGGCCGGGGGTCTCTGCAGAGGATGATGATAGTAATGCTTCTATATCCAAGAGATTGCAACGATTTGAGCCACCCATTCGGAGTATAGCATTTCCATGTATTTCTACTGGCATTTATGGTAATTTTGTTTTGTTTTTTATTGTTTTTTTTTGGTTCTTTTTGTATGTTTGACTCTTACAAACATTATTTACCTCATTGGGCTTTGAGGTTGTAGTACAGTCGATTTAACTTCTTGTATAGTTGGACATGGTTTCACAAGAAATCAGGGAAGTTTGCTTTAATTCTGGAAACGGTAGGGGAAAAGAAAACACTTGTTTTTAGGATTTGGAGAAAGTCCTTTCATTCTGAATCTTTTTCTGGAAAAGTGAGGATTTAATTTAGTTCTCTTTCTAGTGACTTAGCAAACACATAAGAGAGCTGGCTTGATAGTTAAACAGTAAATATTGTTTTTGGTCTTAAAATAGTCTGGAATTAAGATCACAGGAACCGTGCTCACAGCATTCTATTTGTCTGTTCTTACATGTATTGAAGATATGACATTCTCTTTTCTGTATGTATCATGCCTGATTGATCATCCTACTACCTGATCCCTACCCTAGCCTAGCCAACCTGTACTTTGCTTTCAAATGTTTGGTTTTGTTTTATCTTTCTGACGATGTGTCTAGGTTATCCACAGGAGGCGGCTGCTGAAGTTGCGCTGAAGACGATACGTGAGTGGATAGATGAGCACCCTGACGAGGTATTCTGACATAATTGTCACTTTCATGCGATAAGTTGCAAGCAATTTCAAGTAATATTTCGTGATATCCTCAGTGAAATCTTGTTTACATTTTTCAAGCAGCTTTTAATATTTTGTCGGCAATTTTGCCAACCTAGGGAATATCATTCAAAGTACAATTGCAGTTGATCAAACTAAGACACCTACCAAGATATTTTCACCAAATAAAAGATTAATGAACAAGTTCTTATTGAATAGGATTGACATATTGTCACCAAGACACTATTCTTTTGAATTTATTGCATTTAAACAACCATCTTCAAACAGAACAATGTCGAAAGCTAAAGACTCTTTCACAGCATTATTTGAAATACAATTTGATTAGTGAACTACTTTGTTATTGGAAAGAAAATTAATTAACTTAACTCAAGAAGATGTTTTGAAAAGGAACAAAAAGAAGAAAATAAAACAAAGATGATCTAGCAGATAAGTTAAGTTTTACATCATGATGGTATCTGCATGCTTCTTGACTTGCTCATTCTGTCAGAATTAGAAAATAATTTCAATAAAAGTGGTTGTTATTCACTACAACTGCTCAAAATACAACATATACAAATGCTCTCCTGATGTAGCTGAACCATATCCCTGTCCTACCACAAGAGAAAGAAAAATAATAATAACCTAAAATTAAACTAAATATCACTAGATACAGTGAAGAGATAATGCCGTAAGAACTCAGTCATGTAGAGGACAAATATGTTATCATAGGACGAAATCATCAAAAGGATGAATTCCCAATTGAAGGATATAGAAGCATCATATGGTGGTAACAAAAATTCAGTGAAATTCAGTACATTTTTCCATTTCTGAGACATGATAAAAAGTTAATTTTATTTTCACTTTTGCATATACATCACTATTTGCATTGTAAGCAGTACGTTGAAAAAGTAGTCTCGTTTACAAAATGACAGAACAATATGAAATGAGGGAAATGCACTGAATTTCACTGAATTTTGTTACCATCATATGATGCTTCTATATGCTTCAATTGGGCATTCATTTGATGATTTCGTCCTATTATAACATATTTGTCCTCTACATGACTTTTATAAGAACAGAAATTAAGATGCAAATAAATTTCTGTGTTTTGTTTTATTTCCTTGTGATTAATATTATTATTATTTAAAAATGCTGCATTCTAATGAAATTGTTGCGCTGCAAAATATTCAAGCTTAAGTTCAAACTTTTGCCTTGTGGAATGGAGAGACTCTGGAGTCCATAACAGTGCTATTATATGAATGAGTGGGTTATAGAGTTCTAATAAATATTAAACATATTAATGATAAATATCCATAAACATGTCTGGCTAGGTTCCCTTCTTACATCATTATTCTATGATTTCTCTCTTTGTGTAGCTGGATGCTGTTATCTTTTGTGTCTTTCTGGATTCAGATGTGAGGATTTATGAGAAACTTCTTCCAGTCTATTTCCCTTTACCAGGTAAAGACAAATATCTTAGTAATAAATAAACTCCAAAATGTTCGAAAAAGTATCTTGATCTATTGTGAAGACGTATCAAAACTCTTTCCATTTCTCTTTTCATTTTCTGTATCTGTTATTGAATTTCTCTTTAGAATTTTTTTTTGTGACAAACTTTCCTCTTGACACTGCTACAGTATCTGTACTAAATGTGGTTACACAACCCTCCCCATTTCTGGCTAAAGTTCACATGTGGAGAAATTTGAACTGTTAATCCTTCTCTCAATGCAACTTGTTGCTAAGTCACAAAAGTTTCCTCAAAGCAAATATGTATATCATTCTGACCATACTACTTACAAATTCCTCAGAAATAGTACCTGCATAGTAGAACATTTTAATAACTTTTTGAATTTCCATCATACCTCTCCATAGTTTCATAATAGTCCAAATTCAAGGAGGTAGTCTAAGCATTTCTCTGTTTGGAATGTTATATACTTTGGCCATTTTAAAGTTTGGGACATTATCCTGATCATGTATCGTCAGTGGGCAGTTTAATACTTTAAAGTTTTTTTAGTGTAATATTTTCCAGTATTATTGAAAAAGAATAATCTGATAATATTCAAATGTATAATATATATTAAAAGGAACAATGGGAATCAGAACAAGGATATTGAAGTGCTGAAAAAAAGGTGTCTCGTTGAGCTCATGCCAAATTCTTGTTTTTTAGTCAGTTTCATAGGAACGACTCTTTTGATGTCAATTTTGTTTTTCCTCCAATATATGTAACTCAGTAGCACGTGACAATATAGTTTCAAACAAGACAATGAAACGTCTGTATTCAATATTTAATGGAGAAAATTCCTCGAAGAGTTGTCGATCTCTTCTTCCAATGTTTGCATTTTCAGATAACCCTCAGTCCAGATCGAGTGAAGATGAGACGTAAGCCCACCGCACTGCAGTTTTCCAGATTTGCTCTCTGTGGTAGGAACCATACCACCCACCTTCATCCTTGAGGCAATTTTCTTAGCCAATGATCAGTGTACAGTTGTGATTATGTAGGGCACGATGATTCTGCTTTATATGGAGATGGTTGCTTCCCATATCTTAAAGAGTATCAGAAAAATAAGACAGTACCAGCCTGGTAGGATCCAAAGATCGATCACCTGCATGAACTTATATAAAGTTATTACACTATTGAGACATATATGATTGATAACCCTTGTCCGTGTAGCGGTTCATCAGTGGTTCGAATTCCAGTCATGCAATGACGATGTTTGTCATTTGAGTATCACCCTTACGGAAAATTCTATTAGAGAAAACGGAGAGCCTAGCAAAAGACGTTAAAATGATTGGTGAGGGATACTGTGAAGCTTTAAGAAATCAGTAAGTTTCTGTAAACCAGAATACAGGAACTGTCTGTTTTCTTCTTGTTTGGTGGGGAGGTTTTCCTTTGGATCTAGCCCTCCAGAAATTGATCCCAACTTTTCTTGTCACCTTTTCTGGCTCAGCAATGGAAAGATCAGTCAGTTCTTTGAATGTAAGAAAGGGCATCCAGTTACACCATGCATGTTTGCAGCTTGTGGTTTTAAGCGGGGGCATTCCACCATCGTGAAATTTTGTTACTATTTACCACAAGATTAATATTCTGTTCTCCTTGAAGGCATGGATGTGATTGAGAGGAGTGATGGTCCTTCGAGTATCTCCTCTCCTAAACACATCACCCATATCATGTTTATCTGTGGCAATAACATTAAAGTGTCCAGTGGTTGATTGGCCATGCACTGTAATCCAGGGGTTCCCTAACTGGGGGTGCATGAAACCCCAGGGGGTGCGTGAGCCAATCCCAGGGGGTTCGTGAGACGTTTCTGAAGTCAAAACAAGAGTACTTTTTGTTGAACTAAAATCTGATATATCATATAATTTTATAATGTACAAAAGTCATACTGTACCTATCGACAAACTCTACGATATTACACTATGAACTTGATCTTTTACGAAGCACTGTTATGCGTATTATAGTATAATAATGACTCAGATCATGTCTCGAAAAGTTGGGGGTTTGTGGACAACTCTGACATCCACAGGGGGTTCGTGGGGGCATTTAGTTAGGGAAACCCTGCTGTAATCAATGGAAATAATGTGACCTCCTGATATACTGTAGTATAGAAATTGTTGGTTTCATTGCCTATCTTTGATTTAAAGAGGACCTGGTTTATCCATGGAGGCAGAAATGGAATGAGACGATTCTTATGTAATTTTGGGAATATTATTGCCACTTGAGGAACTTGACTGGATAGCTGACACATTGGCCCACTCATGGCAACTTCAAATTTTCCATATCATGACCATGAAATCTTTTTCGCTATGTTAGTCTGTACTTTTGTAACTTGTAGACAAACCTCTCTACTTGGCAGTAAACAATTTTCGTACGCTGCTTCTGGGAGGCCTTAAGTGGTCTTAATTGACCCAAGTCTTTTGTACCACATTTCTTCCATACGTGTACTCTGACATCCAAGCCACCCAATATAAAACCAAAAAAAAAGATTTTGTTTGATAACATATCAAAAAAGTAGTTCTCCTGTTGCTCTTTGGCACTTTTCCTGAATACTCAGGCCAATTGGATTGAAAAGACTCTTTATGGAGTTTGCCACCATTATGGTGCTGTAAATATCGTGTCTGTCTTCTTAATGAGGAACTTTAAGCATCCATACCTGTGTAAACAAATTTGTTCATATTATCACTTTACAATTTCACGAATGCATTTACAAGAATCTGCGGTGATGCAACAAGTAATTTCTCTTCTTGATCTCAGCACTGTTCCAATGCTGACAAATGAGTAACTTTGTCAACAAACTGCAACATATTTCAAAGCAAAAGTTTTACCAAAATCATCAATAGTAAGTAGTTGCAATCTGTGAACATCATCTCTCTCTCTTCCTCTCTTTTCCGATCTTTGTGTTAGTAAGCAGACCACTGATCTAGTTGAAACCTTTTTTTTTTCTAACTTAAGGGTACAGTTTGGAGGTCCATATATGATCCTCGTAAGAATTATGAATTTATTTTATTTTCGTTCAAATTTTATATATTTCCGCTGGAGCTTCTGTCGGCAATTGGTAAAGTCTTTCCATATCTTCATAGTTGTCAAAATTATTTTAGAGTTTATGCTTCACTTTGACAAACGAGCAATGATGATAAAACCTTGCCGCGGAATATGGTTACTTTGTTTTCAAAGTTTGCTCCTTTAAAGTCACTTAAAACTTTTAAGCGCCAAAAATATGCCCCTATATGGTGATATCTTTTATGGTAGGTAACATTGCAGCATTAGAAGCATTCTACCGCTGCCACAGTAATACAGCTGAGTATTTAGACACTAGAAAATGGAAACATAAATACATGTACATACCGTGGTGGTTTCATAGGCGTCTTGTGTTCTAAGGTTCACTTTCATTATTTTTCAAAAATACTCAACTACTTGTCACTTATAGAAAGAGTCTAGTTTGTGTACATTATGCTCAAAAGTTCTTTTTTTTAATGCTTTGCTTTATCCGTCACAAGCCAGTGAGTAAAACCAGCTTGAAGGGAAACTTAACTACGAAGAAAGTGGATTTTCTAGTTTCTGTTGCGCATACAAGAAAGTCTTCAATATGAAATATTTCTGTTCCAAATATTTTTAGAACTTTAGGCAACACAATGTGGAAAATTTTCGTTTGTTTTCAAATATGAAAATCTTCGAAATTATCTTCATGGCTAAGGAAACCATATTTCGTAGAGAAATTCCAGGGACATGATATTGGCGTTGACATCAAGGAATTGTATCTATACGACATACCATTTTTAAGGGATGGGTGAGATTTAGAGATGGTGTTATGTTTTCAAGAATGGTGGTCAAGTGCCTACATTTCTGTGATTCATTATCGAGAAACAGTCATTTATTTATTTTTCTCAAATTTACATTATCCTGGGCCATTTGACAAATTTGGGAATGATCAGTGACAGTACATGAAATCGGGGGACAATTTTTAATCCTGGGATGATTCGTGAAATCCGGAGACTGTGCCAGGGGACGTCTGGTCACCTTATTCATGATTAGGCCTTCGTATCCGACATTCCTTCTGTATATCTCCTCCCGCTGAATAAACATGTCGTATGTAAACATTTGTAGATTCGCCTGTAGATCTCCTGTCCAATATGCAGTCTTTCCAGTCCCAAACAAAGTTTTCTTGGAGGCAAGTTTAACATATGCTTGGTGGGTTAACACCTTAACAGTACAAACATTCTTGAAATTTGAATGTATGCAGTAACATCAGAATTATAGCATATCTTCCAAATTCATATTGATGTCTTAGGATGTCATCGTTTTCAAATTGTATATCATCACTTTGAACACACCAACCCAGACGATCTAACACTTTTCGTGACGAGAAATCAATGTTTTTGAAGAGACTAAAACCCCATCTCAATATCCTGCTTTGTATCGCGAGATATGGTTAATTGAACGTGGCCTAATTTGACTGGCTGAAAATCAAGGGGAATGGATCATTGTTGGTGGTCTTTGATGTCATCACGGCATCAGTTGTGCTTCAAATGCTTTACTTTTTCTGCTTTAATCTTCTTGTTGATTTATCCTTGATACCTGATACATTTGGAATATTTTTTTTAGCTGCCAATGTGGTCTGTAATTAGAAATCCATCAAATGCGACTTATGATTTACCTCTGTGAATAAATGATTTAGATATTATCTAATGAAACATACATCAGCTAAATTGCCATGATGATATCATTACTCTGACTGTTCTAGCCAGATCTGCATTACCAAATTATCACCAGATTTGAAATATATCATATCATTGGCAACAAAAATGCTTCCATAAGGATGTGGTTTTGAGGTGAAGATGCAGAAAATCTCCATAATCTTTGTGAAACAAACAAATTCAGCAAGTGGAATATCCATTGAGGGATATATTTAACCTTCTTTAAGGTTGGGATGTCACATGAGTTTCTGTATCATACAATGCTAGCATTTACGTTTTCCTTCTCCTTAAATAACTTTGAAAATGTTACTCTTTCTAAAATCCTGTGATAGTGAAACAGAAATATGAAACTGTTTTGTCACTCTAAGTGATATTATTTTATGTAAATAAATATGAAAATCATTATAATATTAATATTTTAATGTATTCTCTTATACCCACTGTCACTTTGGTCTTGCACGGTTCTGCATTTCTAGCCAAATATGTGGTGTGTACTTGGTCATATTAAAAGGATACATTTTATTGATGCCCCATCAAGGTTGGTGAGAGTGAGAAATTTCTATTTTTTTGGGGGGGGGGGTGATATAAGTGACTTTAGGGTTGCTGGACAAGGTTGTATCAAAATTGTTTGCAAGGTATTTTAGTTTAATGCTGATTGCCCTATCCCCATCCACTTGCTCCCAATAAGAAATGTTAAATATGGATCATCTCCAAATTGTGGAAATAAATACATAGCCTACTGTTACAAATGAACTCATCCCACTCTTGCTTCAGTATCCTGTTGAATGAAGTCTGTGTAATACCATAACACATGTTCAAAATAGCAGCGAAGCACTAAATACAGCAACTGGCCTAACACTTCAGACATCACTCATTAAATATCTTATGAATAACAGAATAGGACAGGAATTAACTTGAACTTTCATACAGTAGCCTAATATCCTCCATTACTCATACATTCTGATCATCCATAATTTGCAATTTCATTTTAATATTCCTATAAAATTTGGTTGGGGGGGGGGCAGGAGCTGGTAAAGGGAGGGGTTAATTATTGAACACCATTTTATTAAGCTTTCACATGCCATCGAAACTGCCAGATGAAACGTTTCCGTTTTGTTTATATTGGACAGTGTCTCTATTTGACCTTTACTTGGTAAGATAACTCAACTGTTTACAAATTCTATTGTTACTAGATATTTCTTGAAATCTGAGTCGGTTAGTAGTTGCTTTAGCTCAGTTGGACAACTGACCAGTCAACTTGGTATTTGCTTTCTTCTTCCCTGACCTAGAATATAATGTTTGTAGAGTCGAATTGAGGGGCATTTGACAGGTATTTACAATCTCAGTTTACAAGAGTGGTATTTGCTATGGAGACTTAAGCCTATGTAATTGTTTTCTCTTCTTGAAAAGTTTTGTTTGATAAGATGCCAAAAGGTGCAGTCTTTGTAAACAAATAGAGACCAATCCAAACTGTGATGCAACAGCTCATCAGTAAAGAATTAAGAAACTGGTGGTTTGCAAATTGCATTCAACCTAACAATTCAATAGCAGACTGAGCTGTTAACTTAAGCTCAATTTGGATTGATTAATTTAGTATTTTTACAATTTTATGTTTAATTGATTAATATTTGGTCATAAAGATGAGGCTAAAGTTTGTCCTGTTGCTGATGCTTCTCTGCCTGGTAGTTGTTTCTCATGGCAAGAAAGGTAAGGCTAAGAAGGGATCTGACCGTCATCGAGATCGTCCACAGCAGAGAGATGAAAGAGAACGAGGTGGAAGGGATCGAGATGCGTCCCCACAGGAGCAGGAAAACTTGGAGCGGAGGCGTGGTAAGAAAGGAAGGGATCGAGGAAATAATCGAGAAACCCCTGAAGGAGAGGTTGTGGAGGATGAAGCACCATCTGGCAATGAACAGCAAAGTAGGGAAGAGGGTCATCGACCAAATCGGGAACAGGGAAGACATCGTCTCGTCAAGGAAGACTCGAGAAGACACTCGTCTCAGCAGAATGGACCAATGCCGCCGATACCGAGGGAACATCCTGCGGAGACCGCACATGCGATTGGTATTATGAGTTCTCCTGAAGGTATGAGGAGATCAAATGTTATTGGTGGAACCCAAAATCGACTCAGTGAAGAAGAGAAGGGAATATTCCTGGAAGCACATAACCATTTCAGAAGTGAAGCAAGACCGTATGCTGCAAATATGGTCCAACTGGTAAGTACTGCAAAATTGTTTTATTGAACTAAATTCCGACCTTTCAAGTTGCAACTTAAAATTACATCAGAATCAAAATGAATAAGTCCTAGTATATGGAATTATAGGAGTGGTATTTTATGAAAAGTGGTGAGAGTCTGTTGCACAAGTTTCTCTGCACCTTCCCATTCTCCTCTGCCTTTCCTTGTGCTCCTTATAGAGTTCAATACTGCATGGTAATGTTGTAAACACATGCATGTATCTTGACAATAACATAAAATTTTCCTCAGTTGCAAAATCATTTCATGTTTCTAAATCTCAAGCCCTTTAGATTAGAATGTATCAATGTATTAATATCCTTTCCTTTGGAATTTAATAGTCATCAGTATTACCTACATCATGTTGGTATGCTTAAGATGTTACAATAATTTCTCAGGCACTCTAGCTGACCCTCCAAAATATTGAATGAAATAATATTAATTTCCACATTTGCTGCAATAAAAATACTAAAGGGTTATATACCCAAAAAGAATAAGCAATGAAATAAACTAAATAGCAAACTGATATCAGTATTGCAAAAGATTCACAAAAGTGAAGGAGAGTTGACAAAATGTACAGTACTTACATTGCCGAGTGCCAAAATTGTAAAATAAATTGTATCCGAGCAATGAGGGGAGAGTGCTTCAATGAGAGTGTATTTAGTTGGGGGGGGGGGGGGGTTGCATGTTAATACTTATTATTTCACTATGTAGTAAATAACCGGTGTAGGAGGGGGAGGGGATCATACTTAAAGTCGTTATTTAAGTCTACTTCCACATCAATTTGCAGTTGAAAATGTATCAATTGCTTTTTAAGTTCCTCTATTAAACAATTATGCCCTGAATGACATGTTCTTCTTCAAACAATATCGAAACATCTAGGTATAATTTCCTCTGCATCACCATTTCAAATTTTCGTGACTCGTGATATTTAAAACGGTCACTTTGATCTCATTGCTTCTTTATTTGTTCCCTTCAAAGCAATGGGATGATCACTTGGCCAATATGGCTCAAGGCTGGGCAGACGAATGTAGCTTTGCCCATGGCAATCCAGATAACATCTCCCCTTTCGGTTACGTCGGCCAGAACATTTGGGCCGGGTCTGGTGATAGCAGTAGCTGGAACCTGTTCGAGATGGTGGAATCATGGGATGATGAGAAGGAATACTACGATTATAACTCCAACTCGTGCTCTGGAGTTTGTGGACATTACACACAGGTGTGTGCAGTCATCCATTGGCATGAAGCTACATCTTCTGTATCTGGTAGTAGCTAAATAATGTCAGTTACAGACTTGGCAGTGAGAGTAGCACGGCATGAATGTCGAGTAGAAATTACCGTTTGTTTGTGAGTACTGGAAGCGTTGAAGGCTCTGGGTCGGAGTACTCAGTCTTGGCTGTAGTATCTGGGATAGACTTCTAAGAGCCCATAGTATGAGTACCAGACCACTATGATAGAATTTGAGTACAATTTCGAGTAGAAATTTCCTTTTGGTTGTAAGAACAAGTATGAGTACAAGGCTCTAACTGAGAGTAGTCAGTCTTGGCTGTAGTATCTTTGATAGACTTTCAAAAGCCCTGAGTATCAGTTCCAGACCACTATGATAGAATTTGAGTACCATTTCGAGTAAATATTTCCTTTTTGTTTTTGAGTACAAGTAAGAGTACAAGGCTCTAAGTGAGAGTAGTCAGTCTTGGCTGTAGTATCTTTGATAGATTTCCAAAAGCCCTGAGTATGAGTACCAGACCACTATGATAGAATTTGAGTACCATTACATGTAGAACTTCCCTTTTGTTTGTGAATACTGGTATTAGTACAAGGCTCTAAGTGAGAGTAGTCAGTCTTGGCTGTAGTATCTTTGATAGATTTCCAAAAGCCCTGAGTATGAGTTCCAGACCATTTTGATAGAATTTGAGTACCATTACAAGTAGAAATTACTTTTTGTTTGTGAATACTAGTATTAGTACAAGTCTCTAAGTGAGAGTAGTCAGTCTTGGCTGTAGTATCTTTGATAAATTTTAAAAAGCCCTGAGTATGAGTCCCAGACCACTATGATAGAATTTGAGTACAAGCATGGACTCACTACATGTTTTGCCAGTGATTAAAAGAGCGTCTTGTTCTCAGGCATCAAGCAATCATTCCAGCAGCATAAAGTATGCAGCTTATATACTACCGAAAGTTTTAAAAGCTATTTCTTGGTAGGACATGTGTAAGGTAAATGCCAGAAAAATGGAAGAGGGTATAAAACCTCAAGCATTGAATCAGCATGACATGACAGTAACATGTTTTTACATGTTTTTATTTAACAGGTTGTCTGGGCAGAAACTACTCATGTCGGTTGTGCCGTAGCCAGTTGCTCCCCTCTCCAAGGACTTGGTTGGTCACCTGCTTCAATATTAGTCTGTAATTATGGTGAAGGGTGAGTACTATCACAAAATTAACACTGTTTGAAGATGATCTCATGTGTTGTTATAAAATTCGATGCAATTGTTGTCTACCCATTGTATAGCCTATTAAATTCTGTATAGCTTGAAATACTCCCTGCAAATTAAATATGAAAAATTGTTCCCTTTCAAGAAAATCAATTTTTTTTACCTCAGACATCTTCAGACAACTTCATGCACAGTAACACGATTGGTGTGACAGATGTTAGCATTTGTTTCCATGATCAAGGGAATATTGAAATGTTCAAGGCAGCTTCATTTTATTTAGTCCATATGTTGATTTGCATACTTTATCCAGGGGCGTATCCAGGATTTTCTAACCCGGGGGGCGCGAATTACTATCTAAGCGGAGCGCCACCATCGGTTGGCGCGCAGCGTACAAGAAAAATTCTAGTTTATATACCCCCCAGATCACCGGAAATGGCACTTATCGGGCTTGAAAATGACCAACCAGATGTACACTTTTGCCTGAGAACCAAGTATCTCCAAATAGTTTTTTTTCCATTCATAAACTTTTTGAAGATTTTCTTCAGTCACATCATGTTCGACCTCATCGCATGTCCTGTGGATCATTGCTTTTGTAGGTGATTCTACGTCGCGGCCCACAATACCCGACAGCTCCACTATTCAAGGTTTTCAGCCCATTATTTGTTCAGAATTTGAAAATTCACTTCAAAACATACCCATAATGTTGCAAAAAATCTCATCTATGGACAACCAATATAGAAAAACCTCCTTCAACTCCTAACAGACCAGTCACGAGTAGAGGGAAGTATGATGAAGAATGTTGGTAAGGAAATTTTCGAAAATTCAGACACAGTTAATTTATTGGTGTACAAATATTAAACCCTCTTATAACGGCTATTATAAAACTTGGTTGAAGGAAATGAAATAATACCAGATATTTCCGAAA
>JAIPMN010028666.1:5385-24243 GCA_020650975.1 Apostichopus californicus
TGCAGTGTTACTGACTGTGTTACTGTCAACCTGCTCACCTGCATTGATTCACAGGTCTGTCAGTCAAATTTTAAACATTTGAAGTAAGGCAAACTTTTAATGATTATTAGGGCTCTGTAAGTTTAATACAACTTTATATATTTGATGTGATTTTCATTGAATCAGGTGGCTAACCACCATGAGGATCTGCTCTCCCAAGCAACTGGTATTGAAAATCTTGAGGGTGTCCTACAGATGATGCAGACCAGAATCCATGCATTGCAGACAGCAGTAGACAGGTATGATTAAAGGCATTGAAGACTCGCTCCAAACCGCGTGCGGCCATCTGAAAAAGTTAACTTTCTGTTGCTTGCAAGTGACGTTTGTTCGTGTCGCTACAAAATGCAGACAGTAATTAAACGTGATACCTTAATTGTTATCTTTAGCTGGACCTGAGATGTCCATCGCTGTATCGTTTGTATACTGTGCAGTGCGTATTGATCGCAGCTGTATATACTGACTGTACACTAGTGTCTAATTACCGAGCAAGCTGTGTGTGTATTTTCTGGGATCGATGATAGTGTTTAACACTTCTGTTACACCTCATTCGAAACTAGGTCAAATTACCGGCATTAGACGTTTCTTTTTGCGCGAGTCTTCACACCCTTTAATACTATAGGTACTGTATGATCTGCACCCACCTGTACCCACATAACTAGAGCACTAGTATTAACTCGTAACATGTCTTAAGAATGCCTTCCACAACTCCAGTAACCACTCATTCATCCTATGTTGGAAAGTGGAGCAGCATTCTGTAAGGATTTGCTTGTTTGTATTTTAATTAGGAAATAATCGTAGGGAAGTTCAGGCTAAAATCTTGTTCTCATTATAGTCAGACGAGGTGAAAATCCTGAACATGTAGTCCAACATACATAAGATCCATACGCAAAATGGGCTGCACTGTACTTTAAGCCCAGCAACATACTGTGTCACTGTGGAGGTCAAAGGTTAGCAGAGGTGACATTGTGACAGTTCTACTGATAACAATACTCTCCCCCACAAATGATTGGATGTATATTTCTCACAAAATGATCAACACAGATTGTAAAATATCCTTGCAAATAAACAGCTTACCTGTACCCACATAACTGCATTGGCCCTGATTGTTAATATTGCAATATAGACTAATTATGGTTAGGTAATAATGGATTGTAGTACTCCCCTTACAGTAGGTTATCCATAAGTTATTCCATGCAATTTTTACAACAAAACAAGAGTTTAACCCCTGATCGACCTTGCGAGAGGTCCTACGGGGGATAATAGTATTGTTTTTATCGAATAGACACTCTTTTTTTTTTCCCCAAGAAAAAACAAAAATGCAATTTTTAGGATGTTTGCTCAGGACTATAATGTATGTGTCTCATCACTTTTTAACACATCCTGTCTCTTCTTTTCACCTTGTCTAAGAATTCGATCAAAAGTCGTAGAACCGTACGAGAAAATAGTTGCCAGAACTGCTCAACTTAGAAGATTACAGGTGAGAAGAATTAGGTGCTTTCATGGTTATGCTGAAAGTGTGAGCATTCTAAAACATTAGAAGGCAGCTAGTTCCTAAAGCCAAAAGATGGTTTTCATCACAGACTTCATTTTGATGACATTTTATTTTATTTTTGGTGTCACACAAATGCTTGTTTAAGTGATGTTTTCAAATAATTTTCCATATTGTACAGTATTTGAAGGAGCCTTGCACATCAATATCAAGTCCAGAGAATCTAAAACTGCTTGTGAATGCACAACCCTCACCATTGATCTTAGTATACTGTTTTACTTGAAATCCAGCCTGTTGAAGTTTAAATGAGAATGCTTGGGCTACAGTATGTCAACTGATAATTGCATATGAAAAGTTGTAGTGTACCCTTCAATCATCTTATTCCTTTCCATAGAATTAGTCATTTTAATTTTCCACCAGTATGGAATATACCCTGTAGCAAGATTGCTTCCTTTGACCATGAATACCAGATGCAATCTCACGCTTGAGAGGATTTTAAAACATCAATTTGCTACCAAAGGGTAACAACTGCGGAGCAAAGACTCCTCATTTGGTATTCTCAACTACCTTTGTTGTGGCAAGAATAACTTATGCAATCAGAGGCACCCCTGATGTAAACAGCCGAGGCATCCCCTCCCCGAAAACTGATTTTGGTGTTCCGAACAGAAATTTGCTTTTCTCGGATGATCGGACAACCATTTAATGATTGCCCTTGTATGTAACCAGGGCAGCACGTAGAGTTCGGCCAGCGTCTCTTCATGCTTCGACTTGAAATCTTCAAAAGTTTTGGAAGCGCACCTCTTACAGATACAAGGTAACTTTTTAAGACAATAGTTGTCGCTAATGGGAATACTGTACTCCAATCACTACCATGTTGTATTATTTGCATCATCTTTGGTAGGGAGCCTGTGATCTCCTGAGGAGAATCATCCGTATCTTGTACCTGAGTAAGAGGTTACATGGCCAGCTGCAAGGAGGAGCAAGGGAAATTACTAAAGCTGCCCAAAGTCTCAACGAACTCGGTGAGTACTTCCAGCTGCAGGGACATGGTCAGGGGAGTTAAAATGCATTTCACTGCCAAGAGTATCAATGGGCAATGGATCTAAGTAGAGGTATCCCCTCCCTTTGTGCGGAAAGCTTGATTTTAATTGGGGTACCAGATTTGGAAGTTTAAAAACTTGACAAAGGACTATTACAATTGGCAATTTGCCTTACTGCTCTGAAATTGGAGTACAGTAGTTAGATTTCTATTAAAATCACCTCCAGAAAGTTGAATTTTAGTTGTTATGGTATCTGCTACTTAAATCTAAAAATTTCCTAACCGTTGAGATATGAAAGAGTTTTGTCAAGCCACCCCAGTGTTCATGTAGGAAGGTAACAAGAGGACTTTGTGTGGGACCTGTGAACCTATGGTAATCTAGGCTGGGTCATGTAATGAGAATACTGCTGCAATGGAGAGGTGACTTTTATGGATGAAGCTGTTATCAATGAGCACCAAAGATAAGTTTACATTTGGAGGGTAACATATACTTCCACAGCTCAAACTCTGTGCATGATAACATCTCCACAACAGTCCCATTGTGAACATTTAAGGTAGGCAGTGAATTCATTCTGTATTCCTCTTAAAACTAGCAGCCCTACCAAAATACACAACTTTTTTATTCATGGGGAATGTCTGTTCATCGGTCGCACAACTATACTGTAAGTCATAGTTAACTATTATATCAGCTTCTTGATTTGACATATAAGTTTGACCTTTGACCCCACAGATTACCTGTTCCAAGGTGTAGATCTCAGTGGCATTGATATCGTGGAGCAAGATACTATGTTCATCAGGAGGGCCAGGAAAGACATCGAAAGACAAGCGCAGAAAATGTTACACCAGGGTATGGAAACACAGGTATGTAAAATAACTCCTGTTGTTCATGACCTCCCCCATGATGTTTTTAGATTGGGTATCGGGTTGGTGGACTTCTTCCTACTTGTTAATCAGTGCTTTTGACATACGTTATATGATATTTACAAGTGTCTGTATGGAAGCCACAGTTACCTAGTAGCAACTGAATGACTTCTTTCATTTCTTAAGTCCTTTCCGTTCCATTTTTATCTTTAGAACCAAACTCAAGTAGCGACGTCATTGCAGGTGTTCCATAATCTCGGCAGCTTGAGAGAGACAGTCGAGAAGGTCTTGTCGGACTGTGAGGGTAACATCAGGAGAAACATTAAGAGCGCCCTGTCGGTCCAACTGTTGCCCACGACAGCGGCAAACCCAATGAGAGGTAGCGACATTTATGAGGGTTTTTCGTAACCAACTTCACGCACTTTGAAAAGTTTTTCCATTGACTGTTTCTCTTTAAGCTTGTATTCCACAAGCTATTGTGTACTGTATTTCACAGAAGCTACAGTCCAAACAACTTGGGTAGCATTGATTATATTTACTGTTCTACTGTAAACATGTAATGTTTGCCTTTCCATAAAGATGTTGAAACCATGGCCCATGGAGAGGTCTAACTGGAGTGGTTCTCCCTTTGTCAGAATTATCTTTGGTTAATGCTGATGTATAGAATGGTGACATCTTCTTCCACTTTTTTTCTAGCAGGCACTTCAGCATTCATGTTCCTCCAGTATCATATTTTGCCAATGATCTGATCTGGACAGGTCACTCGTTAAAGCCTTGGTATTCCCCTCCCGGACATACACACACAACTTGATAATACAGTATGTTATATTTTTTGGGAAAAGTAGTTAGCAGTTTCTATTGGCAAAGACAGAATTCCCTCCCGCAATCTTCCCCTCATCTCCTTCTACTCTCGCCTCCCCTCCCCTTCCCGACCCCACCCCCANNNNTTCTACTCTCGCCTCCCCTTCCCTACCCCTTTCTCTCCTCACTGATGATAAGGAGATACAATGCAGTTTGAATTTTGAGATGTTTATGTTTTCATATTCAAATTTTAAAAACAAATATAATTTGATGTATTTAATATATGTTGATGCTAACTTTTTCCTAAAACATGCGAAAGTAATAATTTAAATATGGTGTAATAATTGCCAATCATCTGATGCTTGATTCTATTGTTACTTAATAATATCTCGTTTTCTTCTTTAGGACCAGGAAGGGCATCTATGCCAGCACCTGGTAACACTGCTGCTTTTAGGGCAACTCTTTGGACAAATTTAGAGAAACTTATGGACCAGCTCTATGCTACATGCGGACAGGTAAGATGACAAGTAGAGAAGACATCATTATTGCCGTCTGGGGAACTCATGCTGGGGAATGTAAAATGCATTAGAAATGATTTTCAAGTCATTAGCTTAGAAAATTGACTGAAAATGGGAACGTTTTTGTCGAAATGATGCTTTGTCGAAATGACCAAATAAAGAATCTATGACGTTTTTTTCGGTTCGTCAAACCATTCAAATCTTAGTCCACTTCAAAGGTCATATATTGGCACATAGGCCCTGATAATGCTATGGAATTGGTTACTATATACAGGTATGGTCTTGTCATGGATAGAAATAGGCAAATAGTGCAGAAAGAAAGCTGATTCACTTATATGGCTATCACTTTGACACAGCCTGTCAAATAATCAGATTTCTGGTTTCAGAATATTGCTGCAAGTCTTGTAACACGTACTAATTCCAGAGACCATATCACTCCTGTATTCAGAGGATCACACTGGCTTCTGGTCTCACCCAGAACCATCTTCCAAAATACTTCCATATGTTTACCGTTCATAATTCTTGTTTAAATCACCAATATATCAGAGCTGTTACAACCCTCTCCTGCACAACGTGAATCGCGCTCCCGCAATAAAAGTCTTCTCACCATAACGTTTACCAACAGAACCTGGTGAAACAGCTGCTTTGCTTCTGCTGCCCCACATCTTAGAAACAAATTACCTGAATCCATCAAGATCTATCTTTCTCTTGTGTCCTTCAAATCTACTCTGAAAACTCATCTGTTTCTAGAATTTAAAGACTTCTAATTAACTTTTACCATTTGTTATATCATTCTTTGTCTGTTACTTGCTTTGCCCTTTCATCACTTTTGTTTCACTGTGACATGAAAGTCTTTATGACAGATACCGGCACATTACAAATGTTCATTATTATTATTATTATTGTGATCATTATTATGATAAATGAGATACCGGCACATGACAAATGTTCATTATTATCATTATTATTATAAATTTTTGTTGCGATATCCAATTATTGAAATTTTCCACTGCCTCCTGATACAAAATGGCAAATTATGTGACCCAGAACAGTGGTTGTTTCTTTTTTTGTAAAATACTAGTACCATTCTATGCTGTTCTCACATGTGTGCACCAAAGCACTCGTACGAACAGCATGACCAGTTCCGAACCTTTCTCTAATTAGAAATAGTAAAAGTACTTTGCAGTGTGATATGCATATCTTGCAAAAGCATTGTCACAGCTAGGTGTAAATATGTATATTATGCATGTTATGCATTTTCATATTTTCCTCTTGATGTAGATTCACCATCTACAGAAGGTCTTATCAAAGAAGAGGGATCCTGTTACTCATGTGTTTTTCATGGAGGAGCTGTACAAGGTAAATACTAAAAGTGGGATGTAGTTACCAGTTTCATTGTGTGTGCCGTGAAATGTATATGTTGCACTTGTGTCCATTCCTAGACTGACCTCTATTAGTGTTTTTATTCTGACACACTGTATTGAAGACCAGTTTCTTTGTATACTTCATACCTTGCTTTGAATTGTAGCCATTCATTTTATGATTTCAGATTAGAGATATCTAGGATCTGTATCAACCAGTTATTTTGTTAGTTTTATTAAGTTGGTTTGAAGTGGTATCTGCATTCATTGTATACATGTGACCTCTACAAGTGCCTCTTTTGACCCTGGAACCAGTTATTTTGATTAAGTTGGTTTGGAGTGGTAAAGGCATTCATTGCATACATATGACCTCTACGAGTGCCTCATTTGACCCTGAACCAGTTATTCTATTAGTTTTATTAGGTTGGTTTGAATTGGTATATATGCATTCATTGCATAGGTATGACCTCTACGAGTGCCTCTTTTGACCCTGGAACCAGTTATTCTGGTAGTTTTATTAGGTTGGTTTTAATTGGTATACAGTAGGCATTAATTGTATACATATGACCTCTACGAGTGCCTGTTTTGACCCTGAAGCAGTTATTTTGATTAAGTGGGTTTGGAGTGGTATATTCATTGTATACATATGACCTCTACAAGGGCCTATTTGACCCTGGAACCAGTTATTTTGATTAAGTTGGTTTGAAGTGGTATATTCATTGTATACATATTATTATGCCATTCTATATATAGCGCATAATCCACAAGTTCTATGCGCTTTACAATTAACCCTGGCCATTGGTAACTTGTCACACCTAAACACCAAAGTGTGCACAATTCAAACAATCTCTCCTGGGGCACAACAGTGCACCACAGCCACGTGTCCCCTGGGGGACTTCCCATAGGGTGCAGCCACAAACCGGCGCATGCAACTATATTTACAAGTCACCTCGCAAGTCCCCATTTATACACCTGGGTGAAGAGAGGCAATGGAGATAAAGTGCCTTGCCCAAGGAAACAACGCAATGATCTGGCAAGGGCTGGAACCTGTAATCCTTAGATCACAAGTCCACTGCCTTAACCACTTGACCACAACGCCCTCTACAAGGGCCTATTTGACCCTGGAACCAGTTATTTTGATTAACTTGGTTTGAGGTGGTATATGCATTCATTGTATACATATGACCTCTACGAGTGCCTCATTTGACCCTGAACCAGTTATTCTATTAGTTTTATTAGGTTGGTTTGAATTGGTATACTGTATATGCATTCATTGCATAGGTATGACCTCTACGAGTGCCTCTTTTGACCCTGGAACCAGTTATTCTGTTAGGTTGGTTTGAATTAGTATAGGCATTCATTGTATATGTATGATCCCCACCAGTGCCTATTTGACCCGGGAACCAGTTATTTTGATTAAGTTGGTTTGGTGTGGTATAGGCATTCATTGTATACATATATGACCTCTACGAGTGCCTCTTTTGACCCTGGAACCAGTTATTTTGATTAAGTTGGTTTGGAGTGTTATTGGCATTCATTGTATACATATGACCTCTAGAAAGGTCCTATTTGACTATGGAACCAGTTATTCTGTTAGTTTTATTAGATTGGTTTGAATTGGTAAAGGCATTAATTGTATTGAATTCAATTCAATTCAATTAATTGTATATGTATGACCTCTATGAGTGCCTCTTTTGACCCTGGAACCAGTTGTTTTGAGTGAATTGTGTGTGAGTAGCATTGTTATCCCATACTGAACTTTGTTTCATGATTTGACTAGAGTATGAACACAGTCCGTAATTTACTTACAGTTGAAATGTTTCTGTTTCTCAATTTTTGCAGGAAAAACAAAAGAATATTTTGCATTGCTTCTGGGAATCACTGACATTTATCGTGAAAGAGGAATTTGTATCTAATGCTAATGGTGAGCTAATCTATTACAATATTGAGGTGAAGCTACCCCCCACCCCCACCCCCACCCCTCCACACTATATTAAACTTTGGCACCCCCACTATTCTATGCATTTTCTGGATGGGATTTCAAATAATAAGAGGAACCAATCACCACAGAATCTTATACTCATTGAAGAAAATGCCCTTTCAGTAGTATGAATAGAGGGAAAACTCATAATATTACATATCAAAAATATCATAAAAATTAATATCAGAATCCTTGGCATATGAACCAAAATGTGTTTTGGAGTATGTTTGTAACATGTTGGACCAAAAAACTTGACATTTTCAAAATCTTAGTGGTGAAATTCGAAATTTTTAAATCACTGGTCATGAATCTGATAGGGCCTAGTAGGGAAATCACCTACCCGCCTACTTATACCCATGCACACTTTTAACTGCTTTGACATATACCGATATGAGGCTTTCATTGTGATAGACAAATAAAATCTTTTAACATCTTTTTGTACTAGAAAATACCTTCATCAAGCAAGCCTTTGAAGGAGAATATCCCAAGTTGTTGAGATCATTTAATGAGCTGTGGAAGAGACTTGAGCAGTTTACGGTGGGCATGACCAGCAAGCCCGAACAGATCCAGGGCCCCAGGTATAAGGAGGAGGAGGAAGACCTGAAATACAAGTAAGTTCTGGTCTAAACCTTTCTAAGGTTGAGACCGTTGGCCATCGAGAGGTTAATTTCTGTCATGTTTTACCAAATTCTTCTGGGTGTCAACATACGATCTAAAGAAGATGATGATATTTATCCTTCTTTTTTTAATAATTAAAAATTGTTGTACACCCTACCAACGTCTGTTTCCAGTTAAACAGTAGTCGGTGGCGATCTCTATAAATAGTTACTTCTTTTCAAAAAGGTGCCAGTCAGAAGGTCACACTTCCAAACTTCATTGTATATAATCCAGAAAAGAAAGGGATTATAGAGTTTATATTATAGAGATTAAAGAGTTTGGCATTTTATGTGAAAGTGAATGAACGACACAAGTCAGCTTTCGTTTGTTCAATTACAAATAAAGACTCAATAAGTGAGCGATGTAAAAATTCCATTTGATTTCTGTACATTTAGCTGCTCACGTGCTTGTCAGCGACATCCTCTCTGTTGGATGCGCTTGAGGTTAGATAAGAGGACAAAATTACTGGCTGGCGTGAAGGCCACTGCATTTCATTACACTTTATCTTTGTGCTTTGGTGATGAAATGGATTTTCAATTTTCTTTTCTGTGTTTTCTTGTAAATGAAACCCTTTTGACAGGAAGCAAGGATGAGCCTGGGTTAAAAAAAAATCACAGAATTTTGCAAAAATTGCGGTATAGGCTCCAGTTTGCGTATGCTACAGTGTGTTAGGATAATAGTTTTTGTTCCCGTGGTAGAAAAGAAATCACGGATATTCTGTGAATTCGCGGAAAAACTCATGCCTGAGGAAGTGAAAGTTGTTGTGTGTGTGGTTATGTTGCCTGCAGATAATACAAGAATGGGACATGATATGTGGACTGTAAAGACATCAAACCTGGGCAACTTCTCTTAATTTTCTTCCTCTTTCTTCTCTCGACTCTGTGCAGCCCAGAGCAGGCCCTGAAGGAGTCCTTGGATTTATTTGAGAAAGCTTACCTGTCCCGTTCTCTATCACGACTGTTTGACCCGATCAATCTGGCCTTCCCCGGAGGGTCCAGCCATCCCCCCTCAAATGATGACATCGAGGGCATCTCTAAAACTGTCTCCAGGTACGTGAAATATGATAACACTATCTCTAAGATGTTGGATTGTTTCTGACTTCCATTTTTCCTTGTTTTAAGAAAAAAAATCCTTTTTTCTTCTTTTGCTCGAACTACTGAACTCTCAGATATTTTAGCTATCCATGATAAAGATTGTTTGAAATTTAGGCAGTCTGACAATTTTTCATCCTAGCAGGGATTCGTTTCAGAGGACGACGAGAATCGAAACAGACAAGCAATTTAAATAGACGATAAGTCCTTTCTTAGACAAAAGATGATTTTATGAAATAGTCAAACATTTCAGTGTCAGTGCAATTAACATTAAAATGTGTTCCTTACTATTCTGAGTTATACATTTATGCATAGCTCCTTTGTTGTCTGATAACAAATATGGGCCTAGTAGTGGTTAATCCAACCATTTCTTCTTAATATTTATATATGAGGTATCTTGAATAATTTGATTAATTTACAATATTTTGTTTCATCTCTCCCACAATATACAGTGAACTAAGTGTTGCCAGTGTTGACCAGAATCTCAGCATTTTAATTGCTAGAAATGTAGCCAAGACTTTGAAGCTGTATGCATCAAAATGTGAACAAATGGTGAGTATGAAAACGATCCGATCAAATCAGAAGAGTAAATATTAAAGTCCTTTCTTAGACAAAAGATGATTTTATAAAATAATCAAACACTCAGTGTCAGTGCAATTAACATTAAAATGTGTTCCCTACTATTCTGAATTATACATTTATGCATAGCTCCTTTGTTGTCTGATAACAAATATGGGCTTAAATTGGAAGTCTAGTAGTGGTTTAATCCAACATTTTTGTGGTCTGTAACCTGTTCAAGGTAAAATTTACCAAACCAACCTAAATATTATTTAACATGAGAATGCTTTATCTGTCAAACTTATACACTCCCCTGGATGTTTACACTGAATGCATTATAATTAACGGGTAGTTACTGATTCCATTGGATTCTAACCAAAAAAATGTATTGCTATAAATCACAAGCAACAAACAATTTGGATGTTTTCAGATCATATGACCTTTTCTTGTTTTGTTTGTTAATTTAATAAAGTATATTAGTAAAGCCAGTGAACTGGTAATCTAATGTTGCATAGAATGGACAGTTGACCCAACCTACCACATAAAATATCTTCAAGACTGTGCATTTAGCAATTGCAACATGAATAATATCATGCCAATAGGATTTTTTCTCATCTCATCACCAAACGTACGTATCAGGAGTAATATGAAATATTGTCATGAAAGTTTGTGAGAGGCATTGAAATCATAGACATTATTGAATTAAGAAGATACAACATGCGGTGCTCATTCTTTAAGATTGTTGCTGACCTGTATAGCCCAGTGGTATAATTTATTTATAAGTTTAAGGTGGCATCGGCGTACATTTGGCCCAGTTCCTCTGATGACACAGAACAACCATTAGATAACATTTTTCTTTTTTCTTTCTTTCTTTCTTTTTCTTTTTCTTCACATTTTTCAGTTGTGCACAGATGGCGATGCCAGCCAGGTCATAGCTCCACCATCAGCTGGTCAAACCAAAAATGCCGCAGTGGTCAACTCCCTCTACCGGTTTCATCAGTCCGTGGGTAAAGTCCTCGCCAGTCTTCAGAATTTACCCGAGCGGGCTATGGAGCTGATCGTTTCAGCCATGCAGGTGATTTTTATACCACTATTAAAGCGTGACAGACCTTCGACTGATTGACCAATTTTTATTATTTTTGGGGGGGTGGCTGGGGGGGTGCTTCTTTCTTTTCAGTCTAGTTGTGTGTTCTGCTATGGGGAGGATGGAGGGATGCATGAAGACTAATCGAAGATAGCTATAATACCATCGACCATAAATAAAATTGTTGATAAAAGTGAATGTTTACCTCCTAGGTTAAGGATGCAAATGGCAAATATTGCTCATTCAAATTTGGTCGATTCTGATCACAATATCCACTTTTTGCATCAGTGTATAGAAGGTATCATTCAAAAGAAATGTTACGTATATTTTGCTTCACGTAACAACGTCTTCAAGTTCTTGTTAATTTGTGATGATTGCAACACAGAGAAATATTTTGACAAACAATCGAGAGGTTTAAAAAGTTGCCTTTTGGGCACTGAATATTTCAATCTTTCTTTCAATTGATAATATTAGAGGGTAGTGTTCTTTTTCCCGTTGTATCACCTTCCTTCATTTAGGCTTGTATTTTTTACATGTCATCTTACATTTTCTTTCACATTAAGGAACTTGTGAATCAGATGAGTGCAGCCCTGAAGCCGCTCCTAGACTCGATCAGTGACTCCATCGAGGCCATCATCCTTACGATGCACAATGAGGACTTCAAAGGGTATGTGTGATGGAATTTAAAGAAGTTCAGCAGTGTCTGAATTTATTACGGGTTCGGAGCAGAAGCGATATTGTCAGTTAAAAGAAAGGTCCAGGTATAAATTTATTTTTGATATGTTACAGAGGAGCATAATCTAAGCATTCTAGTGAAATTTGCATTCAATTCCTATGTACTGTTTTTTAGTCTAATTCAGTCTATTGATTTGACCTTGGATTGGATAGGGTTACTAGTTTGTCTAAAGGGGATGTGAAGTTTATAAAATACCAATACCTATGGTACATTCACATTATGGATGCATCCAAGTGTGGGTTATACAATTAGACGTAAATTTGAAATGAAAACAAAACATTATTTATCAGTCAGTGTGCAACAATGACGTCACACCTGTTTGCTCCAAGTTCACTTTTGGTACCAAAGGTGGCAACTCCAACTGTCAATATCTCAAAAAGGGGTACATAGGAATTGAATGTCAATTTCACCACAATGCTTAGATTATGTTCCTCTTTAACATATGAAAAAGACATTTTTATCTTGACTATTCTTTTCACGTGATGATTGAAAATGGAGGCAGTCATAACGGTGTGTTTGTATGTGTGTGACCTTGATTATAGACACCATAATTCTAGATCAGGGGTTGGGGGGGGCGGGAATAAAATTGATAGCCATTGTGAAACTTTGTATCTAGTATCTCTGACACAAGACTTAGGGAAATACTCACTTGAAGAAAATAGAAATACTGTATTACATAGAAACATACTAGAAAGTTCTACATGCATGCTGTCCATCTGATATGTTGAACTATGCTATCACAAGTTCCGTAAACCTGACATACTAAATCCCATAAGTTTTGTGTTTTTGTGTTGTTTATTGAGTGAAATCATTGTTTCATTCGATGTGTGGTTGGATAAAGAATATTGCTCCGTTTTATAGAGCTCCAACGGTACCGTCGATAGTGTTTCGAAAACCTTGTGTTCCGCAAGAAAGTCTGGAAGAGGGCTTCGTGTGGCGTGAAGGTAGCACTTTGCCTACCTCTGCTCTAGAATATCTTTGCATTTAAGTCATAGCAGCATTGGCATGTCCCATATCGAGAAACAGAGCTCTTTCTTTGGTGCATGTCAAAAGTTTGTTAGAAATCAACAGATATGAAAATGAAAATTCGCAAACATGAAATCTTGAAAAGGGCAGCTTGACAGGATGTTATAAAATAAGAGAATAATTTATCCGGTGTCGCATCACAAAATGTTATGCAAGATGGGTAAATTGCTATACAAGTGCAAAGATGTATAGTAGTATTTGTACACAGGAACATATTATTTGGTAAAGAAACGCTCAGAGCCTTTGTTACGTTGTTTGGGGTAATAAGTTCAGGACAGTGTTATTCGATGCTTTTCTTCTTTTATTTTCCGACTCCACAAAATGCCACTGCTTCCTTTCACAATTATCTAACATCAATCCTTCATCAACAACATCTGCTACCTTGCAACACTACCACCACTATCCTCCCACACAACCTTGGCTTCTCTCTTTCCTTGTCTCACCTTAATACCTTCGCTCCTCACCTCACCTCACAAAGGCCACAGCCCAACTGCCCTAAACCCCTCTCTTCATCCCTAGCTCAATCCTTTAATCCTATTAGCAAGTCTTTAGTGTCTAAGTCATCCCAGCTTTGTAATCCCCTTAAGCTATCCCTAGGACATAAGCAGCTTTCTTCTCCTTACTTGCAGACCTAATAACAGCCTTCATTACTGCTATACAAAATTTGAGTACTACCTTATTCCCTGTACATAACAAGTTAATACTTGCACAGACTTGTAGAACTATGTTGCAATGGTAGTTATTGTGGTCTACAGAGGTCAAAATGTGGAAAAAGGTGTAAAACTGCCTTGTACAGGCTAGTTATATGAAAGATGGCACAAAACCATAAAACACAGTGTGACTGCAAAACTAGCTACTCTGTCAGCATAAATTGTGAACTAAAACTAAATCATTTGAACCAGTCATACTGTTTAATAGGATGTTACAGGAATTACAGAGTTGTGTAATATTGACCATAAGGATGTCTCCATCTTTCACCTACTCAGGGCTGCACCGAAGGACTCACCCGATATACCGTGTTCCCTCTACATGAGAGAGTTACAGGGATTTATATCCAGAGTGCAAGCCGAGTATCTCTCACAGTTCATGTGCACAGATTTCATTCTTCAGAGGTAAGCTTGTCCTTCAGTAACAAGATGAATTCTCACTGATGTTTTTATCTCATCGCTACCATAGGGAGGATGAGATATTGTAGTTTCTTTGCCAGTTGGGCCATAGCAACAGTTGCCATGGTAAAGGTTGATTTTCCCGAGTAGCTACTTCCAGGGGGTGGACCATGGTGGGGTACCCCAGGCTGACCGAAAGTTCATGAGTGAGGGAGGGGTCAAAACTTGTCTGTGTGAGGTTGTGTGTATCATTGTGGGGGTGTGTTTGTGTGTCCAATTTTGTGTCAAAGATTCCTCCTAAATGGCTGGGCCGATGTTCTTCAAACTTGGTGGGAAGGTAGACCCCAAGGTTAACACTTGTGTCTCGCAGATCCCGGGAACCAAAGGTCAGAAGTTTTCAGCAATAACAATAAATTGGAATTGACATGGAACCTTCACAGGTATCATGACAATGTCAAATACTATCAAAATATTGTGGTTGCCATGGTAATCAAGGCCAATAGTCACATGGTTAAATGTCAAATGTAATATTTTATACCGGTACCTAGTGAACATGACGAGCATAAACCTGACCTATACTAAACCTAGATCTTGCTTTAATAAGCCACACTAGTCTGAACCTAACTGTTATGTTAGGCCTGGGCAAATGATTAATTCAACTAGGCTACAAAGTACAATATTGTGCCTGGCCTGCTCCAGTTATGTGTGAAAACTTGGCTTAATTGACAGGCTTTGGAGTTTCGAAAAATATCAATGTGCCACGGGAATGATAGCACATTCAAAATGGGATTGGGAAAGTCAGAGTTTTGTGACACGGTTATGTATAACCTTCACGCAACATTAGAATTTCACTGATTGACAATGAGTGGTAGTCTCTCTAGTGTTAAAAGTTAGCATAAAATGGACACAGAAAAAGAGAGAAAATTTTCACAATAAATTTATCACTGTTAAAAGTATGATTCTGGAGTTTGGACTCCAAGCCTAGTTCGTTCAGTGTAGGGTTCACAAAAGAATGTAGTCATGTTAACTTCAAAACGGTACTGCCAGTAAGCTAAAAAGCTAAAGCTAGTAATAAATTTGTTCAGTGTCTGCTGGCCATGAGATATGCAACTTTATGGATTGCCCTTTTGTCTTAGTTTTTTATCTTTGGTTGAATTGTTATTCCCTTTTTACCTTAACTTTTTATATCAATATTAAAGGAGAAGAAAGCCCAACTGACCCTGTATGGTAGAGAATCCTTGTACTGTAACGAGCCACTCCAGCATCAAGACTCTAAAAATCTTTTTTTTTCATCCATTTCCTGTTCGTGTTTTCTTGGCACTCGTTATGAATATGTTTATTAACAATTTTAACATCATGCAATGATTGTTTAAGATTGTTTGTATTATGTAAGAGTTTGTTTTTTCCCCCCATTATTTCTGTTGAACAGATGAACACCTGAACTTTTTTTTGTGATCATTACTAAACACCAAGTGTTTCTGATTTGGGCAACAATGTTGTTCCTTCTTTTTCTTTATCAGCAAATTGCTCCCGCATTAGAATTAGAGTTTTTAATTTCGGTCAATTTATTTGTTTTGTACCTTTCCAAAAAGGGAAAACTTCATGTCCTTGCATGTATTTCTTCTCTCAGCATCAATCCGGTTGCCTCTCGTGGCATTGAGCTCTTCATCATCCATGCTACGCTGCTCAGACCTCTAGGAGAAGGCGGGAAGATGAGATTGGCCGCTGATTGTGCTCAGGTGAGAGATTGTGCAATTTCTGTATGGTACATCCATGGCACATCACTAAGCTTCCTTTAGTACAAGAGTGAAAAGAGGCATTCTCATTCAAATTTCTTGTAATAAAGATCATAATCAAAATTAGTGCACCGTCAGTATTCTTTATGCAAAAGTGATGAAAATGTAAGTTTTTGACAGGCATTTTTTCTTTATGCAAGTTGTTATGAGTATCACTAAACCATCTGTTCATGGCTGAACATACATTAGAAATAACCTAATGTGTTTTTTTCTCATTTTTTCTTGGGCACTGTTGCAGAGCAAAAACTTAAAGAGGTTTGGACAAAATTTGGTCTCTAACTACACCAATTGTTTCTTCTCCTAGATGGAGCTTGCATTAGCACCACTCTGCCATAGGCCCTCAGATCTTGGCAGGCCCTACAAACTCCTCCGTGCCTTCCGGCCGATGCTATTCCAGACTCCAGAACACATCGTAAAGAACACAACCGTGGGAGAGATTGTCCCATACTCCACCGTATTGCAATTTCTCTTCTCAAAAGCTCCTAAAGAGCTTATGTCGCCACACGAGGTGAGAATTGTTCCAATTTCATTCGCTAAGAGTAAGAATTTTTTTGTCATAACCTTTTGACATTCATTAGTGGTTCGAGGTAAAAGGGGGAAAAATAAAAAAATCCCTGTTTGTCACTGCTGATGTCTGTTTTATATGCATTGTTAAAGGGAGAAAAAGTGAATGTTAAATCTTCATGTTTTGAGTCATGTTTATATCATGGATTTGACAGGAACAAATATTTTAGAAGACACAAACCATTTATGTAATATCTTTTATTTGCCAAACAAGCAAGCAAACACTGAATGCTCTCAGGGGACGTCCAGTGTATCCATCTATGTAATATAAACATTTAGGTAACCATATACAGTAATCCAGCAAGGAAAAGTTAAGGTTCCTCACTGCAAACATCTGTAGTAATTTTTCAGGAAGAACCGATCAAGACAATACAAAATGAATCTTCTGTGTCGGTTGCCTAGGTTGCCTTTTCCCATCTTGTGATAGGCTACCTTAGTACTCTACGTATATATGTGTAGTGTAGGTTGCCTTTTCCCATCTTGTGATAGGCTACCTTAGTCCTCTACGTATATATGTGTAGTGTAGGTTGCCTTTTCCCATCTTGTGATAGGCTACCTTAGTCCTCTAAGTATATATGTGTAGTGTAGGTTGCCTTTTCCCATCATGTGATAGGCTACCTTAGTCCTCTACGTATATATGTGTAATGTAGGTTGCCTTTTCCCATCTTGTGATAGGCTACCTTAGTCCTCTACGTATATATGTGTAGTGTAGGTTGCCTTTTCCCATCTTGTGATAGGCTACCTTAGTCCTCTACGTATATATGTGTAGTGTAGGTTGCCTTTTCCCATCATGTGATAGGCTACCTTAGTCCTCTACGTATATATGTGTAGTGTAGGTTGCCTTTTCCCATCTTGTGATAGGCTACCTTAGTCCTCTACGTATATATGTGTAGTGTCGGTTGCCTTTTCCCATCTTGTGATAGGCTACCTTAGTCCTCTACGTATATATGTGTAGTGTAGGTTGCCTTTTCCCATCTTGTGATAGGCTACCTTAGTCCTCTACGTATATATGTGTAGTGTAGGTTGCCTTTTCCCATCTTGTGATAGGCTACCTTAGTCCTCTACGTTTATATATTGTTGTGATCTGATCTTAAATGAGGACAACGTACACTAGATGTATGTTAACGATTTAGCTGGTTTTATTTCGGTGACCTTTGTATAATCAGTGTATCTCAGATCGCCATGTTGGAAGCCCCCGCAACTGGGGGCGACATACATAAATGTCAAGTGGTGGTTATAGCACAATCATAACATCTTCTTTTCTTTAAATAAAAACATAGTAAAACATGAAAGAGGAAACTGACGGAACCTATCAAGGTTCAGTCAGCTGATTAAAAAGTTTCTATCAGTCTATGTGGTTTGGTAATAGAACGCGATGATCTCCGCAACCCTTGGTTACCCTGATTATGATTAGCAGTGTTCCCCGACTGTAACTGTGGGGCAACAGTCTCATTTTCAAAGTGAGTTTGTTTTTGGCTATCATCCAGAGATTCTGAGCTGTTTTCATTATCAACTCCATTTTGACCACTACAATCAATAGTTGGTAATACTGGGCTGACCTTTTGGAGATCGATTCGATTTCTACGAACCAACGCACCCCTTTGAGTTTGAACCAGAAACGACCTTGGTGCCACTTCCCTTTGAACAACCCCCTTTTCATCCCATGATACCCCTTTGGTTGAAAGTCTGACTGGATCACCAGCTGAGACTCCTGGTAGATTTTTAGCTTTCCGGTCATGATAATATTTTTGTTTGACTTTTTGTTGTTGTTTGTGCTCAACAATTGGATCATCCTTTGGTGACAACAGGTCTTCATGTGCAGGAAGATTTGATCTCAGTCTCCGGTTCATGAGTAACTGAGCTGGCGATCTTCCACAACCGAGTGGAGTGGAACGAAAGATTAACAAACCTTTGTTTAAATCTTGGCCACTATCCTTACTCTTTTTGAAGATATTCTTCACTGTTTGAACAGACCGTTCAATGAAGCCATTTGACTTCGGATAGTTTGGACTCGAAGTACAATGTTGAAACTCCCATTCAGTAGTGAATCTTTGGAACTCCCTACTACTGAATTGGGGGCCATTATCACTGAACAAGATTTCTGGGATCCCATGACGCCCAAAAATACTCTTTAGCTTGGCAATCACTGCA
>JAIPMN010028669.1:0-13407 GCA_020650975.1 Apostichopus californicus
AACTTAAATTAAGAAAGACTCATCTATTTATAATCCGGGTGTAACTTAAGGCCTTGAACATGATTAATAGAATTAAAACTTTCATAATTGGTTGGCGCGTAGCGTAGCAATAAATGTTTGACAACAACTGCCTCACAGATTGCCGAAACTAGCACCCCCCAAGCCTTATAAGTTGCATCTTAAACATTCTTAATTTGGAGATATCATGTTTTAGAATCCCTCACCCTCCCAACAAAAAGGTAACTTTGAACAATTTATTCGCTAAAAGCACTTTAATCTGATACGCTACTTTTACGTTTACGTTACTTAATAGGCCCCCATCATTCATTGTTTAACACAGGTAATTTTATAAAGTACGCTATGGCATTTTGATTGTAAGCCATAGCCTATATACGCTGAGGGGAAGTCATATGGGGAACTTAGGTGTAAAATAATTGTTACGTTTGTTTTACGTTTTACGTTATAATTTACATATAATTTGCATGTTTTACATGCAAACAAGGAACCTAAGGGGGAAGGGGAAGGAGTGAGGTGTGGGGAAGGAGCTGTGTGAATGGGCCGTGTAAGTTTGTTAATACGCTATCCTAAAATGAAGTCGTATCTAGTCGTATAAAGCTATAATATGCCTATAGATATACCAGAACATGGCCTTTCTTCGTTCTCGGCATGACGAATTGGTTTAATTTAAAGAGAGGTGTGAACTGGAATCAAGCGGTATCGTACCTCCTTTACTTACACACATAGCTAGGACAGTAATTACAGGTACCACATGTGACACATGTTACTACTGTTCATGTCCAACAAACGTGCATTAGTAATTACTACTTTGTGTTCGTAACACGGTAACATGTGTTACAGGTGGCACCAGTAGTTACTGTACTAGCTATGTTTATCGGCTGATCTGTCTCAGAACTCCTATGCAATATATCATAATCTCATAAAACACTTAAAACTATCATGAGTGGAATTTCTAACCAAACATATTACACAATATAATTTACATGTACGCTCCTACGTGAAAATACAACATACTATAAAATAGGAAAAATAAAATACTGGAAAGAAGATTAGCGAATGCTGCGGGCTGTCATTACCTGCTGGCTAGCATAATGCCTGAGCAGTGTATGGGCGCGAAACCTCATTTAATTTAATTTAAAGTACGCTATACATGAAATCCTTTATTAACATTTCAACGCAACTGAAAAGTTTTATTTTTCATCGGGAGAGGGGGGGGGGGGCGGTCAAACTGAAAGACATTCGCATTTAACATAGGAGTAGGGTTTATAAAACTCTCAAACCTTAAAGTCAATTTTTAAATTTATTTTAATACGAAAATGTTATGCTATTCGTTACCAAATCCTCATGTCATTATATAACAATGAGTATACTCAATTAGACATTTCGTTTTTGCTGCTTTTTGTCACAATCGTATTCATCTATAGACTCGTTCATTTCAATGTGAACTGAAAAGGTGCTACAAACCATAAAATAAATCAGGTTCATGCAAACAATACTACGCTCAACCTAGCTTATTGTAAATCAAGTGTTACAGGGGCACTGGGTTGCTGAATGTTTGACTTTGATCCGTAGATAAATTAATTGGTTGATAGTAGATCAATTATGGTAATTAACGAGCACAAATGATGTAAAGGATCGTTTAAGACGTTTTGCATCAGTTGTGCATCTGTCTAGAATAGAAAAGAAGGACCGCGGAAGATACGCATTGGAACTTAGTGGACTAACTCCACTGAATGAAACCACATGCAAATATATTTTGTTTTAAGGGAAACAAGGCCCATCTCTTTTTTCCCGAAGCGTTTGAAGTTTAGTGAAGGTGCACAAACCTTCAGAATCCGTCTGTATGTAGGTATTTGAGCTGTTGCTCCCTTCAATTCCAGCTGCGTTCCTAACACTGACAGATATTGAATAGTTAGTACACTGACTTAATAGTCCAGTGATATTCGTGCCCATGGAGTTTCTTCCTGATATTTGCTTACTTCGCTGTGTCCCTCCACTCGTCTCTTGGTAGTACACAATGAAGGAGTACTCGGTGGTTCTAAGGTCACATTTAAGATTATCTGAGGTAATAGCATCAACCTGCATATATTAAGCAAGAGATAAATAACATGAAGCTGATTCTCTTATAGTTTGACGGTTCCATAGTTCGTAGACTCACATTAGCTTGAGGCAGAAAGAAATTCAAAACGTATGCTACTAAATTACTTAACGCCAAGATGGTTGAATTAGGTGCTAAGCTTACCGTCCACGTTACTGTAATTTGAGGTCTTATTCCCACCAAAGGTACTCTCTGAGCTCTGACATCACGTGGTATGATAGATGGCGCTACCGAGAAAAGCAAAGACTATAGCGTGTCTTAGTTATATGTAAACGTGTCATGCATTCCAATGTAGTTTCTATGCATAAGGTAACCACTATATAATTTGTTAATACTATCTTGTCAGGTAAAGAATGCATATAATTCAGATTACACTTAATTAGGCAGAAATATATTATTTGTTTGCGATTCTACTGTTTCCCATTGATACAAATTTATGCATAAGAATTAATATTAATATCTTGCAACTTAGTTAACTGATAATAGTTTACATTCGGCTCGTTGTCTAATAATATTTCATTCAAGAGCCAAGGCCAGTTAAGACGTTGTTAATATTTAAAGATAAACATGTCTCAAGTTGGTAGAAGAGCACATGTGACAGGTTGGTGAAGTGTTACAAACTATGACAACACTAAGACTATACGTCTATCACATAAATAGGTAAACTTAGCAAAGTAAACTTACCTTCAGATTTGGTTCGAACAGTGATAGGTTCAGTGGCTCTACTTTTTCGACCAACTGCGTTTCTGATACTGACTGATATCGAATATACAGTACATTGTTGTAAATCAGATATTGTCAAAGACGTTTGTGAACCTGTAGTTGAAATATTCTGTGCTCTAGTTTCATACGTGGCATTGTAGTAAACTTCAAATGTATACCCAGTATTTTCATAACACTTCAGATAATATCGGTAGATGCGACTCGCCTTTAAAAATCAAAGTGAGAGCAGGACAGAATTAGAGTGTATACATGTTTACATGATGTCGATCTAAACACTAACAGAGAGAGCGCATGCTCACATATTGTTACTGTTTCTCGGTTTATTGTAAAAAGCATTCTGACGGTAAGGTCAAATTGTGTCTGACAGTGTAGTGTATTTTGCAAGTCAAAGTCCCATGTGAACTATTTTCATCAACTATTTCAACGTTCGTGTCGCCTCAATATAGCCCTTGTTAGACAGCACAGGTTATAAAGAGACAGTACCTTTGTATGTCTTGTATATACCAGTCTTCCTGGTAAAGCCTACTTAAACTATCACTGTATCAATGTTGGGTTTACCGCTAAATTAAGCTTTGCTCATCTTTGAAAGTTTGTTTGACTAGTCGTAGAAGCATATAATGAAACATGTTAATTTGGGAATTTGAATAAAATTGCAGCTTTCGTTATATTGTAACCGTTGTACCTAGGTTTTTACTTTTGGATTATCAATGTAGGTCTCAGAAAATAACAAATGTTTATGGCAGCTTAAGGAGACATGTTTTTTCTGAAAGTTTTTCTCTATTATTGAAACCTTTAACAATTTCGTGTAACGTATCATGCTATTAAAAACGAATTAAACCGTCTCTGTCTGAAGGGTAACCTACTTTGGATTTAAAAACAAAACAGGTGGAAGCCGATTTCAAATCTTTGGCACAAGTAACATATATGTGTATAGTCAACTGAACCCAGAGGTCTGTATTTACAGAGAATTCCGTCAGCCGTTACCATTGACATTTGCAAATTCTTCTTAATTCCTAAATGGCTGCGTCAGGATAACGTTTGTTTGAACAGCAATTACAGTATTGGGACTTTGCTCAATTGTTAGGTAATCAAAATGGTATCACTTGGAAAAATGCTGACTTACAGACCACGATACTTGCAGTTGATCTACCCTGCCTGTCATCCGCGCAGTCACATCAGATAACCATACCGTTGGATCTGAAAAAAAAATATATATTTATAAAGTTACCTTACATTGTACGATATCGCACTATATTGGTAAAGTGATCACTTCGAATCATTATTCAACTTCAAGTTTTTTACATATTCCAGTTATACTTATGTATTTTAATTTCATTAACTGTTATTATTTAGTAATCGTCGTAATATTTACTAACTTAACCAATAAATATATGTTATTTATAGAATGGATTCCTCAATTATTTCATTGTGTATTCACAACGACTTAGAGCTATAACTGTCTCTAACATAAAAAATGCAAAGTGTTTAACGTTTCTACATAACTCAGCTCAGTTTGTCGATTTCTCAGTTCACTCACTCAGTATGTCCTATTAATACACTATCATAAAAATGAAGGGAAAAAGGTGACTGCGTTCCGGCTTAAAACAAACAACTGTGATTAAACTTGATAATTTATTTGTTTTGACATTTGAAGCTAAGCACACATAACAGTTTTTCAATTTTTTAAACAGGTAATTGAAAATATAAATGTACGCAAGGGCATTCTGATGGTAGCCGTTGCCCATTTTGCTGAGGGGAAGCCATATGGGTAATCTAGGGGTAAATTATTGTTAGGTTTGTGACATCATTATTTGTTCAACATTCCAAAAAAAGGTGCCTAGAATCTCGAGGTTGCATTCTACTGACTACTGAAATCAGAAGAAAATATGTGATCATTTCGCAAAAACTAACTTTCACATTTACTAAATTTATTTAGGAAGTAGAAATCTCACGGTGACAGCTGCCACCCTGCCTCCCCCTCCCTTCCCGTGCAGGCTACGGCACTGTACTTAGCATCTTAATCACAATAAAATATAACATATTTTGTGAACATTTCTACTCAATTAGAACTTGAAGTATAATGATTAACGTGGTTATTGCAACAACATGACTAGCAGCTTAGCACCTAGGCTTATAGCACCACATTTGTATCAGATTCTGTCTCAGAACTCCTATGTAATATATAATTATCTTATGAAACACTTCAAACTATTATGTATTTTATTGCTAACCAAACATACTGTACAATATAATTGACACCTAGTTTTATATTGCTTCTACGTGATATTACAGCATATTATAAAATAGGAAAAGTAAGATACTGGAATGGAGATTGGCGAATGCTGCGGTCTATCATCATCTGCTGGCTTAGCATATATCCTCAGCAGAGCACGGGTGTAGTTCCTCATTTAATTTAGTTTAATGTGCGCTATACATGAAATCCGTAATTCTCATTTCAATGCAAATGACAAGTTATATTTTTCATCAGGGGAGGGAGGGGGGTGGAGGGGGTCAGCAGAAGAGAATTATACTTTAATATCTACTAATCTCATAGCACCATGTTCGAACTCCATTTATGAGATACACGAGTCATTATTAGCCTATTAGCCCTTATTAGGCCTAAGGGACATTTGATATTGTCCCCCACTCTTCAGAAAGTTGGGACGTGCCCCCTCTTCTGTCCGCTATGATTGATGCCCCTGGATTTATTATATGTATGTAAATATGTAACATGATTCATATCCCCAAATTACTTTTTGGTTGAAATAAAGGATCAAACTGAAAAAACATTCGCATTTAACATGTGAATAGGGTTTACAAAACTCTCCAACCTTAAAGTAAATTTTTAATTAATTTTAATACAAAAATGTTATGCTATTCGATACCAAAACCGCATGTTATTATATAACAATGAGTATACCCAATTAATCATGTCACTTTGGCTGCATTTTATCACAATCTTTTTCATCTATAGACTCGTTCATTCCACTGAGAACGGAAGAGGTTCAACAAACCATAAAAAATACATTCGGTTATGCCAACAATACTGTAAGCTCAATTAAGCTTATTGTAAATCAAAGCTTGTAACAGGGGCACTGGGCTGCTGAGTGTTTTACTTTGATCCGTAGATAAATTAATTGGTTGATAGTAGATCAATTATGGAACTTAACGAGCAAAAATGTTCTCAATGATGTAATGATCGTTTAAGACGTTTAGTATCAGTTGTGCATCTGCCTAGGAGAGAAAAGAAGGACCGTGGAAGAGACGCATTGGAACTTAGTTGACTAACTCCACTGTATGAAACCACATGCAAATGTCTTTTGTTTTAAGGGGAACAATTCCAAACACTTTTGAATTGTTTAAAGTTTAGTGAAGGCGCACAAACCTTCAGAATCCGTCTGTATGTAGGTATTTGAGCTGTGGCTCCCTTCAATTCCAGCTGCGTTCCTAACACTGACAGATATTGAATAGTTAGTACACTGGCTTAATCGTTCAGTGATAGTCGTGTCCATGGAGTTTCTTCCTGATATTACCTTACTACGCTGTGTCCATCCACTCGTCTCTTGGTAGTACACAATGAAGGAGTACTCGGTGAGTGTAGGGTCACATTTAAGATTCTCTGAGGTAATAGTATCAACCTGCATATATTAAGCAAGAGAAAATATGACCGATGAAGCTGATTCTCTTATAGTTTGACGGTCCCATAGTTCATAGACTCACATAAGCTTGAGGCAGAAAGAAATTCAAAATTTATGCTACTAAATTGTTTAACGCCAAGATGGTTGAATTAAGTATTGAACTTACCGTCCATGTTACTGTAATTTGAGGCATTGTTCCCAGCATAGGTCCTCTCTGAGCTCTGACATCACGTGGTATAATAGATGGCGCTACCGAGAAAAAGCAAAACTAGCGTGTTATAGTTATGTGTAAACGTGTCATACATTACCATGTAGTTTCTATAAGGTATACACTATACCATTTGTAAATACTATCTTGTTACGTGAAGAATGCATATCATTTATATCTCACTTATATCGGCACTAATTTAATATTTGTTTGCAATTCTGCTGTTTCACATTTATACAAATTTATGCATCAAAATTAAATGCCAATTTCTAGCAATTTAGTGGGATTTCTGAATAAAATAAAACAAAAACTTTTAGCAAACCGCTTATCCACTAAAGAGCCTCTGTAAGAGAATTTGTAAAAGTGGGCCTGACGTTTTAATCCTAGGATCTTGTTCAGAGGCTGAATGACAAGTAACAAGGGACAAATACAAACACAGAATACAGACAGGTTAACGAGCAGGGTGAACACAACATAACTTGATGTGTAAAAGTAAGTTGGCCTGACGTTTCGATCCTAGCAGGATCTTCTTCAAAGGCTAAATGACAAGTAACGTACAGCAACAGAAGGGACAAAAACACGCACAGAATACAGACAGGTTAATGAGCATGGTGAACATAAAGAGATAGATGTAAGGGGGTTAGTAGACAAAGGATAGAGAGAAGAATGAAAGAAACCAACAGGGGAAGAGGAGAGGTAGGAGATAAATAGTAGAGGGACAAAGAGAGGATTAAGGGAAGGGAGTAGGGAATAAACTAGAGAAGGACAAAGACACAAAGGTGTGGAGAAAAAGGGGTGGAAGAGAGCTATGAGAAGAGGAGAGACGAGGGGAGGGACAAGGGGAGATGGAGGGGGAGCAGAAAAAATGTTAGTCATGTCCTTCCTGAATGTTGAGCCTATGAGGTTGAATGGTGCGAAGGCGTTTCATACGCAGTCTCTCTCTGCGGATTCGTACTAGGTCAGGGCGACTACCCAAGGATTCAATCCCCTGTATAGAAATGTCATTAATGGTTTGGTTGGGAAAGTTAAAGTGTTTTCCAACTGGGGTATCAGTGTTCATGGTGTTGACTGTGGATCTGTGACAATATAATTGCTGGTGGGATTTTAAGGGACGGCTTGTTGGAGTCTATCTGAAGTGAGGAGAATGCTGTGGTTGTTAGTGGTGATTTTGCTGAAGAGGAGGAAGATTTGGGTGGAAAGTAATAATCAGACGGAGCTTGTCGTCGCAATCTCTTCCTTTTTTGTCCTTCACTGCCAATGTAGATGGTCTGGATAGGTAGCGCACTCTCTGAATGGCTTTACGCACCCTTCTGGCACTATGGCCCCTAGCAGTAAGGTTTTTTTCTCCAAAACATCAGTATGACGATTGAAAGAGGATTTGTTAGAGCAAATGCAAACGAAGACGAAGTGGTTGGCTGTAGGCAATTCCAGACTTGCAGTGGCGGGGATGGCAGCTAGAAGAATGGAGATACTGGCGTGTGTCTGTAGGCTTGGTGTATAAGTTAGTAGAAAGAGAACCGTGTTCCTTGCGAACAGTCACATCGAGGAAGTTAACCTGAGTAATCAGAGCTGAATTTGATGGTGCTGTGGAAAGACTTGATGTGATTGATGAAGGAGAGCAGGCTATCTTCAACACTGGTCCAAACAAGGAAAATGTATCCAATGTAGCGCCAAACGATAAGAGGACGACAGAGAGCTGCACGGAGCATGCGTTCTTCAAGGCTAGACATAAACAGGCAAGCAAAGGAAGGAGCCATCCTGGTACCCATGGCGGTCCCGTGTCTTTGAAGGTAATGCTTGTCCATGAACGTGAAGTTGTTTTCGGTGAAAACATGTAGCATGATAACTTTGATGTCAGAGATGGGTGGACAAGGGTGGACCTTCTTGGACAGGGCTGCACACGTAGCTGCGATACCTTCAGGATGAGGGATGTTAGTGTAAAGAGAAGTGACGTCGAAAGTACCGATGATGGCTGTACTGGGGATTTGTTTCTTGATATCTTCAAGTTTCCTGAGGAAATCTGGAGTGTCATGGATGTAAGAGATAATCTGAGGAACAAGAGGTTTGATGAAGTGGTCCACAAACAAGTATATCTTCATAGTAGGGGACCCAGTGCCTGAGATGATAGGCCTACCAGGGCTACCAGGCTTGTGAATTTTGGGCAGAAGATTAAACCTGGCCGCCTTACAGTCTGTGGGGGAAAGGAAAGGAATAGCCTTCTTAGAGATCTGGTTCCGCTGGTACATATCAGTGATGGTCTGTTTTATCTGCTGGGAGAAAATATATGTGGGATCAGAATCAAGGAGAGTGTAAATATCGCTGTTGGAGAGATGACGCATGGCTTCCTTGATGTAATCCTGTCAATCATGGATGGCAACTGCAGAACCTTGTACGTTCATCTCTTGGAAAGTTGTCGTATTCTGCGGAGAGGAGAGTTTGACTGGTTGGTCTCGGAGCTGACGACTTGTGTGTAGGCTTATAAAACAAAAAATTAATAACTAAAGTTGAGGATGGTGGTTCAGACTCAGGTGGGGTCTGGGACCTTCTAAAACGGTTGCAAGCGGTGCGTTTGCGTCTTTTCAGAAGATCACTAATTTTCCTTTTTCTTCTTTCTGTGAGTACAACGTTCTGCTGAGACAAACAAAAGTTAATTCCGTTAGTGTACTGAGTCCATTCGTCATATGTGCAACATGACTGTAATTCATGCTTCAGCCTCAGGATATCATCGTTTAGGCTATCTAGGGAAGATTGGCAGTGTTTGGTGAGGATGTTGGTGAGACGGATGGAGCTGCTGTGTAGGACTGTGAAGAAATTGATGTAAGAGGATTAGTCGACAAAGAGAAGAAAGAAACCAACGTTGGGAAGAAGAGAGGTAGGCAATAAGCTGTAAAGGGACAGATAGAGGATTAAAGAAAGAGGGGACGGGAATAAACTGCAGAAGGACAAGGGCATGAAAGTGTGGAGAAAAAAGTTGGAAGAGAGCTAGGAGAAGAAAGGTGACAGGGGGAAACAAAGAGAGATGGAAGGTGGGGGTGGGGGGAGTTAAAGTTCTAATAGTTTACGTTCGATTCATTGTTAAATAAGATTTCATTCAAGAGAAAAGGTCACTTTTGATGTTGTTATCTTTCAAAGATAAACATCTCTCAAGTTGGTAGAAGAGCACATGTGACAGGTTGGTGACGTGTTAGTTATTACAATTTTTTGCAACACTAAGACTATACGTCTTTCACATAAATAGGTAAACTTAGCAAAGTAAACTTACCCTCAGATTTGGTTCGAACAGTGATAGATTCAGTGGCATTGCTTTTTCGTCCAACTGCGTTTCTGATACTGACCGATATCGAATATTCAGTACATTGTTGTAAGTAAGATATTGTCAAAGACTTGTGTGAACCTCTAGTTGAAATAGTCTGTGCTCCGGTTTCATCCGTAGGATGGTAATGAACTTCATATGTGTACCAGGTATATGGCATACACTTCAGATTATTTTGGTCGATGTTGCTCGTCTTTTAAACATGCGGAGTAAGAGAAGGACAATATAAGGGTGTAAACATGTTAACATGATATCGATCTAAACACTAACATCGTGCACACTAACTATATGCCTACTCAGGACAGGGAGCTCAGGAAGAGCAAGGGTCCGTTTAATCAAGGAGTTGTTATAACAACTCCCTGGTTTAATAAATAGTTTGAAATGTATACACAGGGCATGCTCACATCTTGTTACTGTTTCCGTTGTTATTCTAAAAGCATTCTGACAGTAATGTCAACTTTTGGTTTTCAAATGACACGGACAGTGCAGTGTATCTTACCAGTCAATGGCCCTTGTGAACTAATCTCATGAACAATTTCAACGTTCGCGTCGGCTCAATATAGCTCTTTGTGAGGTAGTGCTCAGAGAACTACTGGCTAGTAACTTAATTGGCATGTACTCTTCAGCATGCTTTTTTTCGACTTGTACAGCGCTTGCGGTTTTTTACGTAGGCCCTGTTCGTATAGGTATCGCACCACAATTAATTGCTCCCATTGACTTACGCACAAAATTCGTCACTTTCTAAGGCTGATAAAGCATAGATAGAAGATTCTAACTGACATGTCCATATGATAGCTTATGGCTTGGATTATCATGAAACATTCAAATTTTGCCACCATGATTGTTAAGATTTTGAGCTACAGGAGCTCAACGTTTTACCAAGTGCTCCCAGTCCCATCTGCCAGCTGTCGCTGCGGAATCTTCTTCTTTCACTCAAGATTTTCTAAAATACCTTAAATCACCGTCAATCCTCCAAATTTGTAGACCATCGGTAGTTTATGTCATCCTCTGTAACATCCAAGCATCAACAAGAATGGTGATGACTCAGAAAACGCCAAAAAAATTATATATATAGAAGGGCACTTTAGGGCTATTTTCCGACAATGGTTAACCTCTCAGGCGGACGTGCACTACTCTAATTGTGGTGCGATACCTACTCTCTTTGTTCCGTTCATTCCGAAATCACATTGCGTTACTTTCGGCAGCAGCCATATTTTTTAGATCACTGCTTGTACTTTTTACTGTAATTTGTGGAGAGAAGTTTGGACTTAAATATCCCTATTTCTTTGGTTAGTTAGGCGAAGCTGTGTTTACCGACCAAATGATCTCAGTTTAATGTATCGATCCGCGGTTTAGTGGTAGGGTGTAGGATTACATGTCGACCCTATTTGGTCTAATGCTCTGCCATTTTCAGAGTTTTCAAATAGATATGTTAAGGGTTCAGGTCATACAGTTACCAGTGATTTTCATAGGATGCCTTTGTACATACATTTTCTGTAAAATGGAATCTATGTAAGTACGGAATCTATTTGATTTGTTGTTGTGTTTGTTTTCACTACTCTCTGTCATTACATCTTGTTAGAAAGAACAAGTTATAAAGAGACAGTACCTTTGGTATGTCTTGTATATACCAGTCTTCCTTGTATAACCTACTTAAACTATCACTGTATCAATGTTGGTTTACAGCTAAGTTAAGCTTTGCTGATATTTGAAAGTTTGTCGCAGAATCATAGAATGAAACATGATAATTTGGGAATTTGAGCATAATTGCACCTTTTGTTATATTCTAACCGTGTTTACCTAGTTTTTCACCTTTCGATAATAAATGTAGGTCTCAGACAATAACAATATTTTATGATAGCTCCAGGAGACATGTTTGTTCTGAGGGATTCTCTGTTATTGAAAACCCTTTAACAATGTTGTGTAACGTATCGTGCTATTAAAAAAGAAATACACCGTCTCTGTCTGAAGGGTAACCTATTCTGGATTTAAAAACAACATGAAAGGTGACAGGTGGAAGACGGTTTCAAATCTTTAGCACAAGTAACATATATGTGTATCGCAACTGAACCCAGAGGTCTGTATTTACAGAGAATTCCGTCAGCCGTTACTACATTGCAAAATTCTTCTTAATTCCTAAATAGCTGCGTCCGGCTAACGTTTGTTTGAGCAGCAATTAACACTATAGGGACCTTGTGTAATTGTTAGGTAATCAAAATGATATTACTTGACAAAAGGCTGACTTACAGACCACGATACTTGCAGTTGATCTACCCAGCCTGTCTTTTGCGCAGTCACATCAGATATCGCTACCGTTGGATCTGAAGATAAAATATCATAATATACCTTAATTATACGGTCTCGCACTATATTGATGAACTGGTCACTTAAATTCATCATTCAACTTCAAGCTATATACATTTCCAGTTATAGTTATTATTTTAATTTCATTAACTGTTATTATTTAGAAACCGTCGTCATAATTACTATAAACCAATAAATCTATGTGATTCATAAAAAAAAATAAAAAAGATCCCTGAATTATTTCATTGAGTATTCACACCGACCTAGAGCTATACCTGTCTCTAACATGAAAAATGCAAGTGTTTAACATTTCTACATAACACCGTTCATTGTGTCAATTCTCATGTCACTCACTCAGTATATCCTATTGATACACTATCATCAAAATTCCGGCTTCACACATACATCTGTGAACGAATTTAATGATTTCGTTGTATTGATATTTGAAGCTAAGCACGCAAAACAATGTGCTTTATGATCTTTTGACTGGTCGAGTTTCGTTTCAAACTATCCCTCTTGATATTTCCAATTTGTTTAATTTTGAAATAAAAGGTTAACAGAAATATTGAGAAAGTGTCAGGGAAGAAATCTTCCAGGATAAAAACAACCATTCAATCATACACGCTAACTAAATTGGGTACGGTAAAAATAGCAGCAACACTTATATTTGACATTTGCAATTATATGTGGAGTATCATGTTATAATACTGATTCGGAATTTGACAAATATACATCCCAACCTTCCTTCTCCACCCACTCTCCTTCCCAGATATACAATATGATATTACTCTACATTAAAACCGAAGGAGACAGTTGGGCACAAACCTTCAGAATCCGTACGAACAGTGATTTGAGAAGTCCTGTTTTCACGACCGACTGCGTTCTTGATACCCACTGATATTAGATATACAGTACATTGAGATAATGTACCATCGGAGATAGTTACATTGGTAGAAGAGTTTGTGGTTGTTATCACTGTCTCGTTACCGTTTCCAGCATCTTCATAGTAGACTTCATATGTGTAGTCTGTAGTTGTTGGGTCGCACTTTAGATTTAGTTTCGTAACATTTACAGGCTAATTAATCGTTTGATCACAAAAACAAAA
>JAIPMN010028670.1:0-12363 GCA_020650975.1 Apostichopus californicus
CAATACAGCCACTACTTGTATTTTCCAAATATACTGACTCGTGTTTCCTTTCTTTTTGACGAAGTTTGTGATCTATTTTCCGATATTTCCTCACATCGCGTTGATGGTTTGACGTGTTTGGTTTTAATTTTGATTTGGTTTGATTTTTTAGGGGGGACGTCCCCCCCACTCAAAAATTAGGGGGGGACGTGTCCCCCCCGACCCCCCCGCTTCCGCCGCCTATGCGCATAATATATCATAAATACCTTAATACCGTGGACTTTTTCTTGCAGATTGAACCGAAATGTTTGGCACCAGTACGTAGTATCATCGACAGGAACTTGAAACTTAGAAAAAAGAAGAAAACAACGGAATACACTTTGCAGGAAATTTGCAGAAAATTGGTATAAACACAGAGCTTCATTCAAACATGGCGTAACAACGTATTGATTTTGTTAGTAGCTTAACCTAATAGTAACATTTTTTTATTAAATATTTGTATCATTTTCATTTCATTAATCCTATGATGGCAGAGACACAACTTGAAGTTTTTTCTTATTGATCATTTGAAATGAAAGTTTGATCAAAGAGGGAACGAAGCATGTACGAGTTTGAAACTCAATGTCCTGTTTAATATAACGTTGCTTTTGTAATAGATTTCAGAATATTGCACAATAACACGCTACATATATTACTAGCGTTTCTTAACAACTATTCCGGACATCTGGTGCGCAGGCATCTTAATTATGTTACGTCATAGCCTATATATACATTCATTTCTCCCCCCCCCCCGCCCCTCGCTTACACACACACACCCCTCTGTACGAATGTCTCCGCCATCACGTATAGTCCAAACCTCTTAATTTGACTTCTTTCCCCTCTGTACTATGCACGAAACTTTACAATGCTCTCCCGAAATATCAATTTAGTTGTTCCATTAATCCGCTGATAAATAACCCAGCCAGCCCTAACTTCCACCCTTAAGCGCGGCTCGGTCAGGCTGGCCCTCCCCACCCCCCCCCCCCCCTCGCCTGACATACATTTGTCCACACCCTATATGCGCACACACTGTCGTATCGAGTACTTACTTTGTTCACAGTAAACTCCTTCAGTTTTGTGTCCGGTGGTAGGTTTGGTTCAAACTGGTACTGGTTACTTTTCAACAATGACAAAGGTCGTTCAACGACGTCCATGGTCTCGAGGTTCAGTTTTCTGTACAACTCTGGCATGTCATGATCAAGCATGAAAAATGTCCAAGTTGTTCCCCACTGCGAGGAAATTAAGATTAGTCTCGATCAACAACAGCTACAATTAAAAGCAACAAACATCAACAGAAAGAAACATCAACTATGGGAACTGAAAAGTTGACAGCATCAACAAGTGAAAGGTTGACAACATCAACAATGGGCCTACGAACTGAAAAACGACAACATTATAATAATAATAATGGTGATTTATAACGCGCGCATGTCCACCCGGAAGGGTGCTCAAGGCGACGTGTGAGAAAAAGAGAAAAAAGAAAGCTAACACGAATGAAAAAAAAAATTATTGGTTAACATTGATGAATGCTTGACGCATAAGATGAGTTTCCAGAAGTTTTTTGAACAAAGTGAGGGAAGCACAACATCTGAGTTCTAGTGGTATATCCATTCCACGAAGAGGCAAGGAGCAGCTACTTCGAACGATCTGTCACCCCATGTATGTTTAGGCCGATGTTCTTGGAGTAAATGCATGTTACTGGAGCGAAGACGTCTTGTTGTAATGTCTGGAGCATGTCAGAGATTAAAGAGGAAGCCAAGCCATTCGACGATTTGTTGGTAATTAACAGGAGCTTGTAAATAATTCGGTGAGCGACCGGAAGCCAATGTAGCTCTTTAAGAATAAACAATGAAGAACGAGAACTAACAAAATAGCAACAATGTTAACGACTGTAACTATAAGGGTACATGCACTGTCAGTTCAACAATCATATACTTGCTTCAATTTGATAATCTTCTGGATCTTTTGTGTTGAAATATCGTGTTAATTCTACTTCCAAGAAAATGTCGCCATCTTCGTATAGAATATTTGAGCTCTCCATGTGGTAGTCACATCGTTCATCTGGCAGAAGAATTCCTTCCTCATTAGTAAATGCATCCTTTGGAGAAAACAATGTTACAACTGGTATAGTATCTCAACGCGTCAAACTGGGAAATTAATTTTTTTCCTCTGGAAAGGATGTCATTACTTTTAGAAGGACTATGTTAACTCCAAGCATTTTTTTTCCGATTTAGCTAAACCAAATTGTTTCTGGTGAGATTCGGTTGGACTAAATCGACATATTATGGTTTAAACAAAATAATGTACTGTTACACTTTCATCGCCAAAACTGCAGCCTTAAATGTATACTTATTTTCTAAAATAAAATCACACTATAGATATGAGCCTGGGCACGAAATCATTCAACTGAATCTATGTACTGTCCCGTTATATTGAGACTGTAACCATGTATATGATTGTGTCTTATAATAGCCAGTATACTGCAACATATCATATTAGGTCCATCTGAATTTTAGTATACTCCACAATGTTTGAGAAAAGTTTCTGAAATATCAGAACCTGTTTGAAAGTAGGTTTGAAAACAGTTTAGCAGATTTTGTTTTTGTCTTGGGAGACAATTTTGATGACCTTTCATGTAAGTTAACACCAATTCCATCTATTTCAGAAAACAAGAAAACTGGTATAAAAGATGCAATAATATTTGAACAATACGTACAGCAATTTCGATTGGTCTATCTTCTGTCCATGTTACCATGACAACATCTCGATCTTCTTTGCCACGAGGAGAAAATCCAAACCCAAGAAAACCTTCTGATTTCATATTTCCGGTAATTTCTGCCCGAATTTTAAAAGAGATTGTCTCGTCATCGTTCAGTTTCCAATAAAGAACTACATCACCTCGAAGCAAAGAGAAAGAGGAGTAGAAAGGAAAAGTCTTCGAAAGGTCGGACTCTGAGATGCCCTCCTCCGAACCAGATGGTAAAGAATCTCTTCTCCACTTTGATGAGACTTTGAATGCTTCAGTGGGCATCCCACAGGAGAATAACAAATATTCCCAAATCAGAAATGAGAGTAGATTCCACCTCATTTTCAAAACAAGTTATAGTTGTTCGATCTGTCAAAGAAACAAAACCCAGAATGATTGTCGGTCGTGGTGTCACAGGCCCTAAAGCATAATATGATCTTTATGGAACTGTGAAATCAGAAATGCGAAATATAAAGACCGCACAGTATAGATTGTAACTGAATCCTGCTCGGCGTGTGTGTTTGTAAAATCTAATAAGTAGAGAGAACTTTTGCCAATAAAAACAGAACGGTAACTTTGAGCGATAAGCAGGAAGCTTTACAATTCATCACTACTTCAAAGAAGTTCGACAGAGTAAATTTCAAAAGAGAAAGAGAATCCTAATTTAGATGTTTGACTGTTTCAAGTATCATTGACGTATATTCTCTTTGTTTCCAATCGCAATAACGTATATCATTTATCCTACATATGACGTATGATGCCTTAAAGAGAGTTTTTTTCACTTAGTCTCTCTCTTTTCATTGTCTTTTTCGTTCAAAGAATTAGACAGAAGGACATCACGTAGTATACTGCTAGACGTATGAATTAAAGGAACGCTTTATGCTTAAATAGTAATTATCTTGTGGCGTGAGTTGCTTCATCGCGTAGGAACTGAAAGACAAGATATGATGACGATGACACGGGTAGACTTTGGTTGCGGGGAGGGAGGAGGGGGTTAGGGAGATTGAAATGTAGTTTATAGTATAGAGTATAGAGTGGACGGATGTTCACTGTCAGCCTGCATTGAAGAGCACTGACACACACGTGTGAGCTGGACGGAGGCTTGCGTAAATTTTGTAGTATATTTTTTAATATTTCTATTCGTGAATTTACTCTATGAAGCACAGTTAGTCTTCACCGACGGAAGCTATTATTTTGTCAACTAAGGCTTATGCTATGTCATAACTGCAAATGGACTATCTCTTTAATCCCTAAAGACCTTAATAAGCTCCTATACTGTATTAGAACACCAATAACCGGTGATCTCTTACCCTTGAAGAAATAATTAAGAGGCTCTAACTTAATTAGATCCTCATCCATTTTAGAGTAACAGGTTTTTTTTCTTCTTTCATTCATTCTCTTTGTAAAACAAGTTATTGATCGCCGTTTGTTCCTGCATCACACAGAAAGAATAACGGTCTTGATTAGATTGGAAAGATCCTCGAGAATGGTCGGTTGAGGTCTCATACAAGCTCTCACGTCTAGATTTTAACAATCAAAATTATGTTAAGAGTATGTACACTACATGCTCGAATTACACCATTATGAGCATAGGCGTAGGAGCCCAATTTGATTTGGGGGCTGTAAAGACTTGCCAGAAAAATATAACCAAAATTTTTCAACATGTTAATGTGCATATCATATAGGCATGCATCAGTTATTACATCGCATGCCAATAACATACAAATCATTAGCCGTGTTATTTCCTTTCCAAATTGGTAATAATTATTGAGGAAGTCGTTACAATAGTAATGATAATAATAATAATATCAGTTTAACCATTGAAAAACACATTGCAAATTATTTTTCTTTCAGTAGGTGCCCGAAAAATTCTCGGCATATTGCCCGAATTTTCACAAACATTTTTGGTTGGGGGGCTGCAGCCCCCCAGCCCCCCCTGCCTCCTACGCCTATGATTATGAGGTACCGAATGTTTTCCTTGATGAAATGCCGAATAGATAGATGCATGACCGTAAAGACGGCTGTAATAGAGAAAGCACTGTAGGTGGCCGATTGTGATTTTCCTAGCATATTTAACGGGGAGGTGGTGGTGATGAGGGTAATAATAAAGCTGTATCCATGGCATTCATCAGGTTCCATATCATACAATATTTGTGTTGTCTTTATGATTTACCACGGGAAAGACGCAGACATGCAACATTTGGGGCAATCTTCAATAAAAATAAATAAAAAAACTATTGAACGCCTGACCTATAAAAACATTGTAGGCTACCAAAAAAATGTTATAAATACCGTTGGTGACAACCTCTTGAAGACCTTCAGATAGCCGGAGACAATATCAGTACAATGATATTTTGAGAAATCAATTTAGAAAACTATTAAGGGAATTATGTAGCAAGGAGCTACTTACTCTAACCAGGGAGCTGCTACTCTAACGTTAGAGCAGCAGCTCCCTGCTCTATCCATACAGATCCTTGTCTCTCATGATATATGCTCGGCCCACGGAACCCCCAAATAGAAACCGTTGCAATAACTTTTAGCAATTACATTTAGCCGTTTTTCTATTAAAAATGGCAACCACAGTTAACAGCATTTTTTTAATTGAACAACAGAACCAGTTTGAAGCTAGCAGTCATGATGTCCCGGAGAATGACACCAGCACACCGATAATGGACCTATACTACGTGAAAGAAGGGTCTCGTCCCTTGTCTGATACTATTCCGGCCCCTCAAATCCCTCCATAACTGGAATTATTCGAATTTGAAAAGTATAAATGCAAATTTTGGAGCTTTCCGGCTCGAGTTAAGGATGTTTTCGAATTTTAAATTTATCTCAATTCTACTATGGTAGTATAACGGGATCTCAAGTCGCTCCACAACTGGAGATATTACCTTTCCTCACAAAGCACAAAGGTATCATATTTTCAATATTTATATGCGCTTAACAGCATGTAAACTTATCGGTCAACCATTGGAGATTAATTTTGGTCTTTTGCTCTTAATGGATGCCAGGGATTTGTAATCCAGCATCTTTAGTCTAAGCGTACCAAGCACAGTGGCCAAACCGTGCGCCACTAATGGCTGCTGCAATTGTCTGCTGTCAGTCGCTGCTAGCTACTACTCTGTACATAATTATCAAACGTTAGGAACATTCTGCCATGCATTGCACTTGCCTCATAAATGTAGGTATAGGCCCTTACTCTCTAGTCTACTCTTAGTTCCGTATTGACAATATTCACAAGAAGAGGGATTACTCACAAATCTCATACTCAGAGAAGACATAGCTGAGGCGTCGCATTGTCGTTCAGTAGCATTGATAGAAAGGTAATAATGTTAAGCGTTCATTAATTGTAAAAATCGAAGAAAAGTGTGTCTAAATTTAAATTTAATGTGTTCAGAGACACATACTACATAGCATAACTTAACCTAGCTTAGGCCTAGTCCTATAATCCTAATTGTAATGTAACTTGTAGGGCCTAACTTAGGCTTTTTTATATAATAATAATAATAATAATAATAATAATCAGCAGTTACTTTTACGACGCTTAATCGACCACAAATGTGGGAGAAACCCTCAAGGGCTTATGGATTACAGCTTTACAATTGCTGGAGTCTAAATTGCTATTAGCCAAGCTTACTTATCGTAGCATAATGACAAGGATTTAAGAATCTCTTAAAAAAAGTACTACTAGTACTAACTTAGTAGTACTCATATAGGGCCTGGATGAAATTAGGGATTTGAGTGGGCTATGTATTTTTCAGCACCGGGCACAATGTAGTTGAGCTGGTTAAGTCAATTGATGCCATCAGTCCATGATTTTGTGTAAAGTTTGTTGTTATTTTCGTTGGACTATTAAGTTGCTGAATATTTGTGCAACCAAGTACCAAAAAAGCTAGTCTATGCACGTTCCAAATATTGTATTCTCTTGCCCTTTGCAAGGCGTCAGATACTTAAAAAAAACATTTATTTGTTTATTTGTTTATGAACCAGATTGCCTAGAGCAGAGTAATTACCATGGAGCTCTCAGAAGAAGAAAAGAATGAAAGAGTAGACCAACTGTTGAAGAAAGCAGATGAACTTCTTGGAAGGGCGGATGATCTTAAAGAGCAACTAGACCATTCGGAGGGAGGCTACAGTAAATTGATTGGCAAAATAGAAGCAGAAAAGAGCTTTGTTTCAAGTGTGAGTATTGTCTCAGACCCAGACAGAAACATATTGTATGTGTAAATGTGTTTGCTTGTATGTGTGTTTGTGAGAAACACAGTGAAATCACAGAAAATAAAGAAGAACAAAACTGGAAAATAAAAGCAAACCAAGAAAGCTCTCATATGTATTTTAACGGTGCACAGACATTTATAACTTTGCTACTTTCTTAAGTATATATGTAATTTAATGATGCACAGACATTTATAATTTTGCTACTTTTCTTAAGCACAGCCTAGGCTTTCTTGTTTGTAAAGAATTTTTGTCCTTTGGAGCACCTTACTATTACAGTTATGCTTAGTTGTAAGGGTAGGCTATATGCCAACAAAATTGAAAACTTGTGAATAAGAAAAATGCATTTCCTTTTCATATATCCTTCAAACACAAGAACATTTCCTATGAACAATTGTGAGGGGGGATGTCAGTGAGTTGGTGCTTGGAACATGTATTCCAAGCCCAAAAGGACAATGTTGGTCGGATATGTTCCGTTACATCATTGAAGAAATTTATATTTGAAGACGTTTGTTTGCTTTTGTTCCACATGTCGTATTACAGCTTCTGTCGAAAGATACGCCAGTGAAGGAGAATTCCCTCCGCAGCACAAATTTGATTCATTTGGAAGCCTTAACCTACACAGCAGAAAACATCGGTCACGTGACCAGGGTGATGAGCCCCTTGAAGTTCTTGACCCAAGACCAGGATAAAATCAACATTGTGGTGGACGTCATTGGCCAGAACGGGAAAGTCTGGGTAAAAGTCACAGCCAGAAATGCGGAAGCTCTGCACAGGACGTGGCTGGGTGAGATTTTGTTTGGTTACACTCTTAGAGGCTGCACTGTATCAGCTAGTTCATTGAAAATCAAAACGGGAGTGTTTCGTCCACCCTATTCCATGCGTATGCTAATCATTAAAGACTACAGCCAATCTTTAAGCACATAATTGTAAATTTGTAATAGAATAAATGTTTATACTTTGATAAAAATTGGAAATGGTGCTACCTGATCTGATATATGAAAGGAACAAATATATCAGAGACTAAGTAGGACAGTTTTGATTGTTATCTTACAACTTTCAAATATTGGAAATTTTTGTAAACCCCAGGTGTCACTGCTTCGAATCTCCTTCTAGCCATAACTTTCTCTTAACATTTCCATTGTCTTAAACTGTCCCCTTCAGTTTTTCCATTAACTTTCAAATATCGTAAGGTGGCAACTTGTGGAACAGTTTCACCAAGATATTCCATAGGGCTGTATTAAAATGAAATAAAATTGATAATGAAAAATTCATCAGAGTCAGTGTTAGGTATCGTTAAAAGAACTGACCCTTGACAGCATTGAATATTAAGGAACTTCACATAATTTGCGTCTGTTGCTTCGTATCTGAAACAGATGGTGGGGATTACGGAGACCATGACATCGTCCAACAGGTCCAGTTCTATCAGCTCGCTAGTCAGCAGAATCCCGTGGAGTACACCCATCCCAAGGTCCATGTGGTGTTTTACAACGGGGTCACTCAAGATATTGTAGGTAGGGTGTTGTCTTGTGAAGTTGTTTTAATACACTTAAGTGTATATAATTTGTATTTCAATCATGAGATACCCCCAAAAATGATTTCTTATCAAGTTAAACTACTACAGAATGTATGCATGAAAGTCACATTTATTAATGCATTTGATAAGTCACCAGCAACTTAACTGTAGAGAGACCGAAAAATGAAAGGTGTATTTAATTTAATTCTGTGTGTAGTGTAGGCGTGATAAAGCTCTTTCCACTAGTTGAACTGGTTTATCACAGGGATCTGTTCCATTTGGTCTGTATTACTAACTGTGAGTTGTTTCATTTCAATCATGCTGTAATTATGCAGTTTATAAAAACAGGAGGTGGGGGGGTGGGGTTGTTGAAACCGACACCCACTTAGGGGGTGGGGGCATGTCTGGTGCTTTGTAGGGCAGAGTTAGGCTATCAATCAGATTTTATATATAGTTTGGTCTACACCCGAGGATGTGCTTATAACTACTATTAATGTTTGTGTAGAGTTGATAATGGATTCGTACCTGCATAATGAATCTAATTACTTCATGATGGTAACTTTCTTTTAACATACAAATTCAGGGACTTGTTTTAGATGTTACAGCCTTTCTTGTGGTATTGATATGCCATTAAATGAAACGAGCAATACATGTTATACACCAGTATTTGCTTGGCAGAAGACATTGGATTGTAGACACAGCCAAGTGCTTCAATTAATTTTTTTTCCCTCTTAGCTTTCAAGTCACATGAATTTCAGAGATGATCATTTTTCCTTGTTTTCATTTTCAGATGAACTGTCAGAATTAGGAGTGACCGTCCACGGTCACATCTTCAACGACATCGATGAAGCTAAAACCGGGAGGCCGACCTTACCAGTCTTCCCTGGGGTAGATGACCACGAAGAGGTAAAAGTGACTCCACTAAAAAAAAAATCAAAAATCAAAATTTCTCTAATTTTACCAAAATTGACTGAATGCAACAAATGAATTGGTGAGACAATAGGCAAGGATTGCTTTTGATGACAGCCTTGCGTTATGTTAAACTGGAAGGAGTAATATTCATAAATGCTTGATATACATTCATAGAGAAGTGATGATGTCACATGTGATGAAATTGACAAGACATGTGACCTTCACTGCAAAATGCTGTGCGACGACATCAATGATATTTAACAAATTGAAGATTGTCAGCATACATAATATTGCTGGCATAATCATTTTGTTAGCTCTATTCACATGTTTTTCTTGGTTGGTTGGGTGGTGGGGGTGGGAGGTGTGGGGTGGGGGAGCTGGAGTAACAGAAGCCTAGAAAATTGGAAATACTCAATCATACCTCTAAGGACAAGATTCTGGATTCACAATTTTTGACATGCTAAAATTACGAGGCAGAATCAGTCAGCTTAGCCATCTTATGCATAGACTTTGTATCAATACACATACATATATCCTGAAATATTTCACACAGTAAATTTCATGTAGACCTGATGTACTGAACTTTGTTGCAACATGTTACATGTTAATGCATGTTAATGCTTGTTAATGCATGTTAATGCATGTTATACTTTTTTTTCATGTTATCATATCTTTTCTCTTCACCCCCTACCCCTCCCACCCCCCCTCTCCCACATTTCCCATATTAGCAGTCAACATCTGAAAGCGGTGTTTCCAACAAACCCCTGGTTAACATGGACGTTACCACACTAATCGCCTTGGTCTCAGAACTCAGCCACGGTGGCCACACTTTCTCCTTCAAGGAGTCCTACATCGAAGACCTTGCCAAACAGGAGAGGAAGACCCCATTTCTTTCACCAATGGAAGATTTCATCAAAAGTAAGCCAAGATAAGAAGTCCAAAAATTTGTGATCCATTTTAAATGTTGTATTCCTTTCAAAATGGTTCTGAAATGAAGATTTAGTCATGTTTTATACTTGCTTTGTTACCTGAAACTTGTTCATTTTAAATGTTTTTTTTTTGTGGCCGATAAAACAAGTTTCACGTGGTTGGTGCATGTACCCTCCAGCAATGCACCTTCCTTCATCATCTGGTGTCGACTTGGCTTTTATGGATTTTCGAGTGACTGCAGTTGATAGCTTTAATTAAAAATTGCTGGAAATTTGAAATACAGAATATGCTCAGGTTTGATAAGTTCGTCATTGTGTGTGTTTCTTCTCAGGTCAGTCTGTTTTGTGGCATCAAACTCTGCCTCTTATACTGGGAGGGATTTAGCAAAGAATCAAAGGATTATGCCAGTCAATATATGTTAAATTCAATCTACCTATAGTGAGGGACAAGATATTTGTTAAGATTGGGCTTTCAACTTACAGTTTGGAATATTTGTTTTTCATTTCCAAATAAGAGTCTGCCACCGGAATATATCCCTTAAATTTTTTTTTTTTTTTGGCAAAAATTCTAAGCAAATGTATCAGTAAGAAAACATGAAACCTTAGGATTTCGTAGAAATTACTTTAGAAATGTGAACATATTGGTAAACCGAAATTAAAAAACTCGGGACATAATTTTTTGCCAAGCTTTACTTTTGATATTTGATATGAAATCTTTCACCTCGATAGATAAAGACTTGATCGTATGCAAGACCGCACTGCGGGATTTTCAAAATATCCTGGACACCATTGCCGGTCCAAATGAGTTGGCGAGAGCCAAAAGGTTACTGAAAAGGATAAGGGTCGTTGAAGACCAGCTGTCAGCACGATCAGAGACCCTGACAGAAAGCAACAGAATCAAAAGGAATTCAAAGGTAAGCAGGGTTGAGAGTCGATTGTCCAGCGAGAGTTTTTCCCCCCTGCGCGTGCAATGTAAAATCTATGGGAAATGTGAGAGGGGGGGGGTAGGGGGGTGAAGAGAAAAGATATGATAACATGAAAATAATCCTCTTACATCTATCTCTTTGTGTTCACCATGCTCATTAACCTGTCTGTATTCTGTGCATGTTTTTGTCCCTTCTGTTACTGTTACTTGTCATTTAGCCCTTGAAGAAGATCCTGCTAGGATCGAAACGTCAGGCCAACTTACTTTTACACAACATGAAAAGAGGTTTAACATGTGCGATATAAACTCTCTTTTGTGAGAAGAAACCTTAGGAAGTATTAAAAGTTCCAACAATTTGGAAATTTGTTGTCAAGCAAAATTAACACACTTTTCTTACGTCTAGTCCGTTCTGAATTTTTTTATTTTTTGTGACTTATTTTGCAGAATTTCTGCTATTGAAATCCAGAATATGCTCAGGGTTGATATGTTCGTCATTGTGTGGTTTCTTCTCAGGTCGGTCAGTTTTGTGGAATCAAAGCTCTGCCTCTTACTTTTAAATATGGTCTTATTTTTCATATTAAGTTGTATTTTTATGGATTCATTTAAAAGGATCCTTGCATCCTTTCTGATCAGCTTGGAGAACATGTGTATCTTAGTGAGTTCAAGAACTGTTTAGTTTCTTTGAGGAGGTCAAAGGTCATCTGAGGGCAGTCGAGGTCAAAATCTGAAAACCTATACAGTTTTATATAACTTATAACTTATGCGTTTATAACTATATAAAAACATGATAACTTGGTTTGTAGAGCTCCCTGACTTTATTTCAAGAGTAGTCAGTGGGAATATGTAGATTTTGTAATTTGTCGATCAAATTGTTTTCGTTTTTATCAGATAACATTCGGTACAGGAGATGCCTTGGGGGCGATTACAACAACCGGTAACGTCAGCTTTATTAAGGCTGCCAGAAGAAAGGTAAACATGTTTACATTGTTGTAAGCAAACTATCAATGAAAAAAGGACCAAACACTGAGTGAAATTTGAATGAGAAAGGAATAGTCTCTTCGTTAATTCCTCTCTGGGTTTGTTTGTTATTATAATTGATTTG
>JAIPMN010028671.1:4742-15594 GCA_020650975.1 Apostichopus californicus
GTTATTGCTATTAGATTTTAATCGTTTTACACAGACCCTGCATGCAGCGTGCAGGTTCCAAATATATTTTAAATATGAAGTTACGTTCCGTTTCCGTGTTCTTCACCATACATTGCACAAATGGACTTATGACGCTCAATTGGTTAATATTTCAAAAATTTAAAAGAAACAGAAAGAAGGGAAAAAAGTGGTATAGAAATTATAATGTTGCGTTATTTTTTCAAATAACAAAACATTTCTCTTGTTTTTTTTTGGGGGGGCGGTGGGGCTTATGGATAATATTAACGTCTTAACGCAATGGTCACTTTTTAGTTCTTTTTAAATGGTTAGATTTCAATCTACATAACAGGTTTAAGCTGTTGATACTATGTAGCCTATGTAGTCGACCGAAACTCAATATGCAAATTAGCTGTTGGTCGTTGAACCCATACCAAAATCAGATGATATCAACTGGAGAAAAAAATACAAAACTCGACATGGTTTATACATATATCAGAGAGAACCCTGACCATTGTGTAGAGTAAAGAAAAAGTTTTGTTTTATCATGTACGTTCTCATGGACAAAGAGAAAATGGGACATATTCACATCACCGGTTGGTATATTTCCCCCTATTGGGGGGGGGGGGTGGGAGGGGGAAAATATGTAACGTTTGTGGTAATCTTATATTTTCTGGCAGACTAACCTGTGGGCGGTACCAGCATGTACAGCGGCATTAGACACAGTAAATCCAGACGAAATGAACGCTTGTTGTAATAATTTTGACTCAGTTTCACTGGATCTGTAACCTGAAAGAGTTGCGGTAAAAGTCAAATTTTTGAAGTAATGATACCATTAATGTAGATATTGTTTTTGTATTCATGAATGCAATTCATATCGAAAGTTATTATCATGTAATATGCTACGGGCAAAACAGAGGCACAGCATTCATTTCCGGTTGTCGTTTTCGGGACTCGAGAATATCTATTATGGGCTATACACGGCATGGCGATAGTCCAGAAAGCCAAGAGTAACCCTGCAGAGGGCCAATTGACGTTTCGGAGGTCACACGTGTGACTTGTGACATTTTGAATGTCGAGGCCATGACCAAACATTTCGATCGATTCGTAAGTGCCTCGCGTTGCTTTGGTCACTTCCTGTGATGTCCCTCATCGCAACGTAACATTAAAATTTGAAAATTGTTAAGCAACTGGTTGCGTTAAATGTTTTAGTAACATTACAAAAACTCTCTCTTCCCTGACCCTGACCCCCCACCCCCCTTCTCTCTCCACCCACCTCTTTCTCATTCTCTCTCTGTTTCTTCCGCATTCTATTAAATAATTTTGTATTCTTTATTATTTTCATACCAAGAGGCCTTGCTCCAAGTAACCCATTCGAAAGTTCACCACCACGTCGAGGAGATAAACAGCGTCACATATCGTATCAATCAGATTGAATATTGAACAGGAAACGGACTAGGGAGGATAAAACATATATGAACAAGTTATAAGTCACGTGTCTAGTCATTCTCGTGGGGAATGGGGGAAGGGGTAATATTAGGGAGGGAGGGGCGTTAGAATGGGATGGGCGGTAGATGTAAGAGATATGTGGTAATGTGCACATTCTGTGAAACTCTTCTTTAACTGTTATCCAGTAAATAGAAAATACAACATCACACTCACAGAATTCAATGTTTTCGTGAATTTTCACTATGATTGATATTACAGTACGCTCGACTGACGAAATGTTGGGAGTAAGGGGTGGTGGGGGGAGGGCAGGGAGGGAGGGAGAGGGGTACAACACGGAGCCCGTGGTTAATAAGGAGATCCGGGGAAATGGGGTAAATAATAACGTATTATCTTTTCAGGATATATTTAAGGAATTTGAAAACTTCAAAATAGGGGTCGAAGAACATAATTGTCCCATGAGTTTGATCTGGCTCACGACTTTTCTTACTGTATGTTTGTCATCATAATGCAACAACTGCCTTAATTACCAATTGGTCACGTACATTGAGGCACAGTGGAATAACAACATGACAGTTCACTCACCTTCCCCTTCTGTGGGTGACCCTTCCCCTACTGGGGGGGGGGTTGGGGTGATCGCAAAGAGTAGTTCACGTTCTCTTTGGAAATATTCATTATGTATAATCATACGATCTTTGCTTGCTTTGACAGGGTGAAGCAGTTGCCTGTTTTTTTAAATCAGTAGATTAAATCTTTACTTTGTTTTACATTAGCATATATGTTTTTCTTTTACCTCATCTTCTAATTCTTTAAAAGAGATCCTTAATATGATAAGCCAAACGTTTACCGCAACAGCTATCGCCACCAACGCCTGTCAAAGAAAAGAGAGAGAGAGAGAGAGGAGGGCATAAATAATTAGTTTAACCTTTTAATTATTCAATACAAACTTAGCCAACTCAAAGTAAAAACAACTTAACAAACAACAACAACAAAAATACTTGAAGCAATATTCTTGACAAAATAATTTCAGTAAAGAAACCAATAGCTAAATGAAAAAAAAGCAATATCATCCAAACATTAAAGGATTCAACGCTGAATTTGTTTATTAAAAATTATTTACATTACATTTTGTTATTTCGTTTCTTTTTCTATTTGCTTTTATTATTGATTTCAGACTGTTCACAATATCTCTGCTTCCACGAGTTATAGGCCTCGTCATGATAAAGGGCATCGTATGACACAGTTTTGAAAAAAAGATCTTATCAACCCTGATGTTATTGTTTACGATTTATTTATCTACATGTACGGATTTCACGCCCAAAAAATTCACAGCGATATTACACCAAATTTATAAAAAAATATAAAAAAAAATGGAGGATTTTTTAAAACTCTTTAAGCAGAGACTAATATCGTTATCAAGTATTAAAACTTTACGTATATTGCTTGCTTACCTTAATTCAAACAGAAAGCAAAAATTGACAATCTATACACCCACCTGATACACACTGGGAACACAGTAACAACAGTAAACACCGGATCGTGCTATAAATCGGTAGCATGTCATAATAGGATTAAAGTAAGAACTGAGAATATGTGTAATCCCAACAAATCCAGTTTGAAGCATTTGTTGGGATTACACATATCCTCCGTTCCTACACCGATTTATCAGATTTACCTGCACGGTCCAGTTTGTTTACTGTGGTACATTACTTTTTAGTAGTTTCTGTAATCTGTGTGAATTGGTTGCCACATCGGTCACTGATTCCGTCTGAGTTTTATTAGCTTGTTCTCCCGCAAGTTTTGATAATAATTTGATTTTTATCGCGTAGATGGTATCGGTGTTATGACGTCAAGCATACTTAAACTCAGACCTCCGTTAACTCCTTCTTCATTTTTTCTCTATTTTGAGGCCACAAAGTGAAAACTATTCGCCCACGTATACGCTTCAAAATTGTAATTGCTGTATAGACAATATGTTACTTTAACGTTACAATGTATATATAAGCTACGATTTAGAAACACATTGTTCAATACCCACCTTCACAGCTTATTTCGTACTAGATATAAAATTGAAGAATAATGATATTAATTACTAATATTATATTTTATATAATTTGTGTGCGTGTGTGTGTGTATTCTACAGTCTGTTTAAAGAGCTGTGCCAAATAAAGAAGAGAATGGGGGGGGGGGGGGTGTGGGCAGGGGGGGGGGGGGGTGTGGGCATCGCCATTGTTTATGATATCCTAGGTTCGCCTCAGTATTGATCACTTATTAAAGAATTAGATTGTTTTCCTTATATTTACACCTAATCCAAACACACAATGATCCGCTATGTGCGTCATACCTTCATCCACAGGCTGTTCCCTCCCTTCTGTTGCAGTGTATGTTTTCAGAGGGAGTAACAATACCCTAAAAGAACAGCGACAAGTTCTTGGCGAATAGGATAAGCATGTATACGAATATAGGAGTTCGCACAAAATGATCGCAAAAGTCTAGGGATACATTTTATAAGTACTTTCGGTAAATTGTGTATACTACAGTGGAGTGTTAGCTCAATGGCTAACGCAGGTGCCTTCCACTCATATGGTCCCCAGTTCGAGTCACTCCAAGATGTATGTCGTCCAGTTACAGAGTTGTTGAGAATTGACAATTCATAATCATGGACGTTAAATATGAATGTAAGAGACTGACTTCGGTCAGCTTGGGGCTTTGATAAGCCAATGATGGCTTCTTCGCGAGTTCCTGCTTGCAGGAGGATCTAATGTACTACAAAATCAGAAGGTCTGCATGTATGCATGCATGTATATACTTCTATGCGGCATACGATCTATGTTTTAACGCCTAATTCGGCTATGGTTACGCATATCGTGCTAAATCTCTTTGTGAGAATAAGAACGATCGCCTTTAAAGTTAAGTTGAACATCATGGAATAAAAACTAATGTCCTTGTGGGCTGGATTCAATTATAGATTATAGATATAGTTTCAGACAATTGAAAATGTCCTCTTATTATTAGATTGCCAAATTTATTTAACCTTGAAAATATTCAATTGATTAGGTAAGGCCTGGTGCATGACATCGGTACGTGAAAAGTTAGCATAACGTTAGCAGCGTGAAAGTCTGTTCAAATGTATCAAGTGGAAGAAGTGAAACAAAAATATAAAGAATACTATTAACCGGTATTCTTTTGTAAGAAAAGAAATTTTCTTTAAACTATTTCATTGCTACGTATATGTACTACATCAAACAAATTTTCTATAAAAAAAAGGACATCTGAGCTGTAAAAGTTAACGAAAATAAACGGAATTGTAAATATTTATAACAGCTAATTCGGTTAATTTTGAATATTTTTCTCGATGCTAAAAATCCCATAACAATGTCGTTAACTAGTTTACTAGAAAAGTTCCAAATAAAAGTATTGAATCTTAGATCAATTTGTTTTTCTTATTTAACTTTTGGAATTTTGCGTTTCTCCGTGTGATGCTGATGGTTACGTGGCAGAGGTGTCTGGGCGGCAAAATGTTGAAAATCGATTTTATAAATATCACACTCATGCAACTTCATTTGGGGAGCAAAAAAGCTTGTAAGGTATATTATGCTTTGTCATACTGGAATCCTTTGGTTTGAATAATACTTGGCCACAAGCTGCTCTAAGAAATGTTTTTCTTTTAAACATCGCTGTCCCAGTATCTAGTTTGTGGGACATCATGATTTGAGAAGTACTGAGGTGGTGGGGGGGGGGGTGGACTGGAACATCTAGACCGTCTCACTAGATATTATGACAATTATGAAGAACCAATGAAACATGAAAATGAGAGAGAAAAGTAGAATAATGATCAAAGTATTCGAGAAATTATTTGAAAATGATTTATTGTTTTATGTTCATAAAAGGAAACAGATAGGGGCCAAACGATGTTTCTTTATTTGAAACAGTTGATTTTATATTTTAGGGTTTCTCTAGATACGACAGGCTGTTTAAATTGATCTGAACTTGCGAAAGGGTTTCAAATATCGCCCGCTACAAACGGCCGGCTCATAGTATTCCACTTATCGGGTATGCGAGCATGCGAGAATATTTCGTACAGCTAGAAAAAAAAACAAGAAGAAAAAACATGCGGGCCCTAATGGGATATAGATCTGAGCACCTTACCCTGCCATATTTCTTAATCTAGTTAAGGCAAGATTTTATTGTTTTAATTTACCTTGGCCCTCTGCCCCACCAACCAATGTTTCACTCTGACTCTGATTAAATATTAACCTCGTCTCTATTGGGAATCAGTTCTTACCATCCAGTTGAAGATTACATCTCCTTCTGGGTCAATCACCGTTCGTTTGCTGTGACGTAGTTTCTGTATTAAAGGAACAAAGTTAAGAGGCATATCAAAATCTGTAAGAAAGCATCCATTTCTTGTTCAAATCGATTCTTGAGACAAGGAGAATTTGGAAGAAGGAAATGGAAGAAACCCCTAGTCGAACCTCAATACCCTCTTACCTCTTCTGAGATTGGCAGGTGGGGAAGGTGGGGAAGTTGGGGAAGGTGGGGAAGGTGGAAGGGGGAGGTCAGAACAATCTTCACTGATGGTGGGAACCAAGAGCGCGTGAAAATCAAGGCTTTGAAAATGATTTGGAACCATGCCTCCAACCCCCACCAAACCCCACCCAACCCCACCCCTTCTGTTGCGTAGGCCCGACCGTTCTTGTACGACTAACCAGTCTTGTAGCGGGACAGCTACAACATACGATATCTGAGCTGATATTTGTCTGAGAATATTGATTGCATGGTGACGTCATAAAATGATTGTGTATAACTGACGACCCCCCCTCCCATTTTAACCCAGCATCTTTATTTTCATCCCCCCCCCCCCCTTATAACCACACTCGAGTATTACCATAATGTGTCTGTTAACATTCGCTTAAATACCTGCAGCTTGAACAGTTCACCATTACTCACATATGATGAAATTAATGTTTTACTCTGAACCTTTCAGGAATATTCATGAGCTTAATTCAACGAGATAAAAGTCGAGTTACCCTAGATATGTCGTGGCAGAGCACATAGACAGGCCATTTACTGCAACAAACTGTGCCATTTTGAACGAGTTATCTCTTCATTTTAGTAAGCAAATGCGGTGAAAAACACCTTTTAACGTAATACATACATATTGAACGTTACAACTGGCCAAAATAAATAAATATTCCACCCTGACATATAGATTGGCCATTTCATGCATAACAACATGTATTAATTGGAACATGATGATAAACGTTGCTTCATGGGAAAAACTTGAACTGAAAATAACTCGTTCCAAAATTAAACTAATTTAATATACCAATATATACACTGTAATGTAACAGCGTTGCCTGCATGAATTAAACAAATCTTTCGGCTTTATGCAGAGGCTAGGTTGGATTTTAGAAATCAAACTCCCCTTTAACTATAGAGTCTATATGTAGGTTGTGCTTAGTATTATATATCACATCAGATCGAGTTCACCAAAGATAAAACAAAATCGATATTTGCAAGTGAAATGCGAGGGTTCGTTCAATTAGGGAGTTTTTTTATGGAACACCTAACTGGTTCAATCCTCCAGCAGTTCTACTGATACTTCAGTTTATAATGTATAGGTTTAGTGCAAGTTGAAAGCAATACGGAAAATAAATATAGTAACAGTTACTATGTATCATGTATGTAAGGCTTTCACTCTATATATAGGAGTTTTTTTCATTTTTAATTTCGAAAGATTTTTGACATCTAGTTTCTTTCCGGAAGAGATGGTAGTTTATGTTATCGGTTGGCCCTAAAGGGTTTCAGCTCAGTATCCTAAATATGCTAGACACTTCATAAAATTGTCGATATTGTTTACATTTACCTCAATATTGTTTACCTCAATATCAGGGGACATTTTTTGAAGAGAACGTACTTTTTTTTGGCAATTCGTAGCACGACAATATAACTCTTAAAGGGCGACTGTTGGCACAAATTTAAATCTTGCCTTATCAAAAGATTGTTTTGTGTGTAGATTGTCTTATATTCCAGAGCAGTTGAGGTTTGAAGCGCCCCAATTGGGAAAAAAACCAAAATGAATATTCATGAACCTGCGTATATTTGAAATAAAATCATCTCAATGAATCATGGAGAAGCAGTCTCGTGAGCTCCCAAACCCATGAAACATGTGTAATACACTATGATATTGTATTTAAAATATGGGTTGTAAAACGAAACAACCAATCAGATTTCGCGTTAGTGAGGAGCACATCGTGGTTCAGATTCGAATAAGAATTGAATAAATATAAAGTAAGCATTTTATGTTAGTGAATTTTGTTGACAATATTCTTTTTTTTCACTTACGTTTGTTGGTATTGCGAACTATACATAATTAAGCACCTACGTTTCTGAATATTCATTACATAATATTTAAATCAAGTAAAGAGCATCCTTTTCTTTTGATTTTATTTTGCTGAATCCTGGACTATGCGGATATTGATCAAAATAACTTTTGATTTTTATCATCGGTTATTAAGCGGTTTTCATGCTGTTAAATCGTTTGCACGCCCACATAGGCAGATAGGATGATCACAAAAAAAATGTAAAATAGAATTAAATGGACGTACACCAGAAATGAATGAATCATGATAAATATTATTTACATACAAACAGACCCCCCACAAACAATTACGTCATCACCTCTTTTAAGTCTTCATTTTCGCTAATTAGACATACTTGCAAACACTTTTTTTACACTGAGATGGACGTCATTAGTGACGTGATCACTGCAAAATCCATATGATCGTTTGGTCGAACAATAAAACACCGAATTAATGGTAACGTTGCGTTCACAACTTCACAGCCGGCAAGGGTAGAGCCAATATTGACGGCAACACTAATATGGCGTACACTGTTTATTATAAATGATAGAGGTTGTATCACTGCGATGCAGTATCCCCTCCCCCCCCCCAACATACACACACACCCTTCTGGTTCCCTCAGTCGCAGAACCTGGTCACTTTTGGTGTTATTTGCGGCGATTGTTTCGGACAATTTTGGAAAAGTTCGGGCGAATCACAGCGCAACTTTGCGTTCTGGTTTGTTCCATTATCAGTAGTATGTAATTATCTGTTTCTAATACATTTTCAGTCACAATACTTGCTCCAAGTTAAACCTCACTGAACCCTTTTAGCCCCATAGATAGTACACTTTGGTTACACCACTTGTACTTATGTTAATTCCAGTTAATATTCTAAGCACACATTGCGGTTGTCTCGGTTGACACAGGTTATTACGGCGTAACTGACGTCATCTGTCTTTTCTTTCTTTTTTCATTATGCTTATTTACACACTAGCCAGAAGGAAACGTTTGAAGAATCTTGAAAGCTGCCTCCGTTATTGGAGATAAACAAAGACATGTGAAGCTATTTATAAATACGAAAAATATTATGCATTTTTGCCAGAATCGCTGAAATTAAATTGGAGACAAAAAAGGCTAGATAACGGTCAAGACGAGGCACCAAAAAAGGTATCATTTTAATCCAAATCAAACAATCAATATAGGCCAAAAACAACCCAAAACCTTGTCGCTTCTAATATCTGCCCAAACTTCACAAAGAAGGCAACACTGTGATGTCCATAATCTCTGGTAATTGAACGGCCACTGAATAAAAATTCCAATTTCGTGGACCTTCTCATCAAGCTCTTGTTTCGGCCCTTCCGTCCTATGTTCAGGACACTGTGGATTTCATCCGGAACATTTTGTTTTGCTTCATTAGGCGCTTCTGACGACACTTGTGTCATAGGGGCGCGGTATAAATGTACATTATTATTAATATTATTATCATTATTATATTGGGGAAATATAAAATCTTTCCTTCCACTCTGTGAGTAACCTTGGATGTGTTGATGTTATAAACAAATATACCTAACGAAGAGTGCATTTCGGCCTGCACAAACGCCTTCAAAACCGAAACGTGATAAAAGCCCCCCAAAATGAAAGTATTGGCTGAATTGATGCATCTTATCTTGAATAGCAATAATCTAGTTTTGGCAACAAACACTACCTCCCGATTCATGGTACCGTCATGGGTACCAAAACTGACTCCTTCTTTTGCAAGGATCTTTCTGGGAACCTCGAGAAAAAATGTCTATCTCGACGAAACTTGAACCCACACACGTGGTTACGTTTCATTGACGATATCTTCATGATATGGACCCATGGTGAGACAAATCTAAAACTCTTCATTGATGTTTTCTGGACATGAATTTTACTTCCTGGAAACCACTGTGACCCTACAGAATGGTTCACTCAAAACAGACTTGTTCAAGAAACCCACGAACAAGCACAACTACCGTACCTCTTACCAAGCAGTTGCCATCCACGTCACTGTACCAGAAATATTCCATACAGTCAAGCGTTGCACATTCGACGCATTTGCTCCTCTGAAGTCGATTTTTATTTTCGCACCAAAGAACTATCACTGTGCACCTTCTCAACAGACAGTGTATCCGGGGTTCTATTGAAATGCCATCAAAAAGTGCCAAAGGCAAACCCGCACTGAAACATCGACGTACAAAACTCGTCAAACCAGCTCCAAAAGGGTACCATTGGTTACTGAATTCCACCCAGGTCTCCCACCACTGGCTAATATCATTCAGAAGCATTTTCAAATAATTCGAAGGACCGAACGTCTGAAATCAGTTTTCTCAGAACCACCTGTATAGTTTCTTTTAGAAGACCTAGAAACCTACGGGGCATTTTAGTTCGGGCATCTTTTCAGGATAACACCTCATCAGAGGCAGACAAAACATAAACTACAGCATCATCGCCCTGTTTACACAATTTCAAGACGTGCTTACTTATCGATTCTACTGGGGCCTTTGAGAGCAACCAAACTTCACGCAAGTTCCGTATCTAAAAATGTAATTTACTTCATCTACTGCAATATTTGAAATTTACAATACGTTGGAGAGTCAACGAATGAGAATGACTCAACATAGATCGGCGATCAAAACAAAAAAGATCAACCAACCTGTTGCAAATCACTGCAATGTCATAAAATCATTCGATTGAGAATTTACGCGTTATTGCCAATGACCAAGATCATTATTGGACAGACAAATCTAGAAAGGAAAGGAATTTTTTTATGGAAACCACGGCTCCATTCAGCTTTAACACCACAAACGATCTGTCGTCCCAGATAAATCAAAGCAACTCCATAGTAACGACGGAATCGGATTGAAATAATCCGACACGGATAGAAAATAATGCGATTATCCAAAACTTCTGATAATCTAACAGAACTAAGTAAATCGCCTTGAATTCACTGCCATGTCGACACTCTTCTCCTATAAAAGTTTAAATTCCTGATATACTCCTTGTCACTATCCTGCAGGAGCATGGCTCGATTATGCCCCCCCC